>CAEGAF010069690.1:0-11947 GCA_903067075.1 Micropoecilia bifurca | reverse complement strand
AATGCATATATATATATATAGATATATATATATATATATATATATATATATATAGATATATTTGATATTTATTATTTATATTCCCAATATAAATAATAAATATGTTATACATATTTTTTGGGTTTGGTATCAATTTTTAGAATTCTTAGCAATAAAAAGAGAATATGGGTCACTGCTTCTTTGGAATTTCTTACTTTATTAAGTCAAATTTATTAAATGAGAGCTTTTCAATCAGACACTGGAAATTACCGCAAAAGCAATAATTAGAAAGCAAATACTTTACATAATACGAAGATTTTAATTTTTCTGTACTTTATTTAAATAGGTTTGCATCATTAAAAACTTACCTGCAGCCTCAGTTCTTTTATGGAATGTGTGGATTGTGAAGATGTTCTGGTTTTGTTCAAACTGAGAGCTCTTAAAATCTACTTCCAAGTTCAAGTGGTAGAAGACACAAATATCTGTAATATTAAAAATCTATCATAATGTTGAATTCTATTAAAAATGTCTGCTACATAAATATTTAAAATTTGTTGCTTTATGAGTGGTTTTTAAAATAAGTTGAATTGATTATAAAATGTCAACGGTTCAGTCATGGATATGAATGGAAAAATACTTGTAGTATTGATATGCAAATATCTCTTATTCATGCTTATCGACATTATGTGTTTTTGATCATATTAGACAAAATAGTCAGCTAGCTTTCTCTTGTCTCATTTATAAAGGTCATCAACATTTAGCAATGGTTTAGAAATCAGAAAGTAATCAAACCCACAACTAAAGTTCAAGAAATAAATTATTTTAGTAATCTCTTTAGTAATTTTAGAGTGTCTCATTAGACACTCTAATGTAATGCAGTGGCTTGTGGAAAGTATTCACACCCCTGGAACTTCACGTTTTATCACATCAGAAAGTCAGAAAAACTTTATTTTAATGAGATTTTATGTGATAGACTGACACAAAGTTTTGGGCAGGGATGCTATCATTGAGATTTATGTGTTTGCAGGTGAACTCTGAAGTTCTAAGGGACCAACGTACAGAGGTGAGCAGCTTTCTGTTATTAGGATGCTACTGTGCTTTCTTATGTGCGCATAAAGGATGGGGACTTGTACAAAGGAGGAGAAAATACACAAACAACACGTATTTTTCTTCAAAATCATCCGTGTAACTCAAAAACATCCACAATAAGAAGATTTTTTTATATATATATTATCATCTTTGTTATTAGTTCGCTCCTGTCCAGCATTCTTTTCATCTTTTTTTTCTTTAAGGTGAGGAGAAAGTTCAAACAAAACCTTTTCTTTAAGTGCAAGGAGGATCATCAGTTGCTCACATTTTTGCTTTTAATCTCTAAAAGTCCAGACATAAATATCTAAAATTGAGCTTGAGCCCTTTCCTGTTATTCAAGAGGAACAACTCTTCACATAAAATCTTATCAAGGGCAGTGTTGTCTTCAGAACCTCCGTAGAACTGAGCAATAGAACTGTGCTCTAGGTTTAGTTCTACAGTCTCCTGATGGTTCTGGCGGGTTTGTTCCTCTTGCCTGGTTTCCTCGCTCGTCCTAGTCAGTCATGAAGGAGTTCCTGGAGACAGTTGGGGGATTTGAAGACCTCGGGAACATCACTGTCCAGTTTGCAGATCACTTTGTAGATGGCCTTCTTCCACGATGGGTCGGCGTCCTTCCCGGCTACGATGGCGTTGAAGAACTCGCGGAGCGTCACCTGGGCCACCTCCAGAAATCGATCGGGAACCTGGCAGACAGCGTAGAAGTGTATAAATACAAAGGCTAACCCAGGACAATGCCACACCTGTTAGATGCAGAATGAAAAAGGTGCAACAAGTATGTACACCATTGAAGCCTTTTGTGGTTTCCATCTTAAAATCACATTCTATATTTTTTATCAGTGTCAACCTTAAAATTTGAGAAAGCTACGTTTTAAATTTCTACAATGACAAAATTGTAAATGCATTGCATGAGCCCACTTAGCCCATATTTGCATATTTTAAACATGTTTTTGAAAAATCCAACAGGCAAGATTTTCATGAGTTATTTGGCGCTTTGTTCCACAAAACTGATCTGCAGTTTTGTGGTTTCCACTGCAGAAACTTTGACAATGAGCTACAACATTTACTTTTCTTTGGGAGTAATTAAGAAATTTTCAATTGAATTAATTTAAAATGAACGTTTATCTCTAACATTAACCGCTTCCAAAAGGTCTATGTTAAAGCTAAGGATAATGTTTAATTAGATTGGAAAAGTATTTTCTTCTTGTCTATGTAAAATTTTGACTAGATCTAAAATGTTAACTACAATGAAGAAAACAGATTTTTATATGTGAAATCTTTTTGACAGAAGGACCAACGGCGTCTCATTGGACTGCTTTCTGCTCAGCTACGATGTTATTAAAGCAAATTTATGAGGCGTGACATGAAGACTGTACATTAAGCTTGGCTGATTCCAAACCAAAATAGGTTTTCTTTGTGTTATTAAAAAATAAATCATAACCAGCAGGGAGGGTCTGTCCAAATCTTTGGATAGGCAGGAAGAACCAGAACCCACAGGAAACCAAAGTAGAGATTTGTTTTCCTGCAAAACACTTGAGCAAAAAGGAAATGTTTTGGTGCAAATGTCTTCTTTCGTTTCTTGGTATTTTGTGAATAGATGGAGCAAAAAGTGAATCAAAGAGATGAGTAACTGACAGACTGAAGAAAATCCTCAGGTCTATAAGAAACATCTTTCCTCTCATCACTGCTCAGATGGGTGCACTGAAAGGCAACATATCAATACAAAAACAACCAAATTCATACTAAAAGGAACAAGTTAAGAGTTAAAAATGTTGTGATTGTTTGGTTTTAATGAACCATGTGACTGAAAACGGCCCAGCAGAAGAGGTGTGTATTTTTATTATTATTTCAAGTTCTTCTTCAGAACCTCCCTAAGACACACTTCTTTCTGCAGAGCCCGGGGCTGTCGGTGTGGCTGTTGCCAGAGTTTCTTCTGCACACACAGGCTCACGCACCACCATGAGCCGCAGATAGCGACCATGGGCAGGTGAACATCTGTCGGGGGTGTGTTTGTGTGTTTTAACAGTGTTTTTGACAGGAGGACAATAGCACACATACGTCGTTCAGTCCCAAGGGCAAGATCATCCAAAGACACCAAACAACCTGACCATGATTTCCTCCCTTCTTCTTTTGCTGCTCTTTTTTTTGCATACTAATGCACACACAAACACACTGCTGACTCTACTAGACTAAATACAATGACCTATACACCCGACAAACTCCTACACACACATGTAGAGGACAGTGGAGTGTAACCCCGTCATGCGTGGCAGGACATGCCAAGGTTAGTCGCCACCAGAACGGATGAATCACTCTGCGCGCACACACACCAGTTAAATGATTCCCTGGACTCTCATATACTCCCTCTACCCCATCCTACCCTTCCTCTCTTTTTAGCTGCCCCCCCCGAGACCACTGTTATTTCAATGAGGCTCTTTGTCATTGTCTCACTGCAGACGCTCCCATACAAACACACAACACACACAACTTTTAGATGATATCTGCAGCGTTGGTTTGAGGTTTGCAAACGGCGTCTCCTTGAAGCTCTTTTTTTTAGATTTCAGTTCTCTGGAAGTGTTTGCAGTGATAACCTCATAATCTTTATAAGGTTGTCACTGAAAACACTCAGTTTTCAGCTGCTCTCTGTAAGAAACATCTTTCCTCTCATCACTGCTCAGATGAGTGCACTGAAAGGCAAAATATGAATAAGCTGGAAGTTTTGGATTATTATGCTAAACCTTTATAAAGTAATCCAAGAACAATTGAAAAGATTCAGTTGGAGTGTGACGATAAATCAGCTCCTTACTTTTGGCTGGTGTGGATCTTTGCTACTGATCTTATCTAACAATCAGGCACTATCCTCTTCCGCTCTGTTGTCAGACAAGGCTGATTGGCAGACCTGCCCAGCAGGTCACGGCTGAATGTATGCGGCTAACTCTGTTGTCACTATATTTAAAATCAAATCAAATCAAATTGTTATGATGTAAAGCAAGGCTTTACTTCATAACAAACACAAAAACATAAAGTCATGCAACATAGAATCAACAATCAATACATTACAGTAAGTCAAGTGCCATCATTAAATTCGTAATAGATTATGTTTCAAATACAACTCTTTTGGTTTTTATAGTCGGGATTTAAAGGCACTTAGTGTGTCAGCTTTTTTACAGTTATCTGGAAGCTGAATGCTGCATCTCCTCATTTGGTTCTGGTTCTGGGGATGCAGAGCAGACCAGAACCAGAGGGCCTGAGGGGTCTGGAAGGTTGATACAATAACAGATCTTTGATGTATTGTGGTGCTAAACACAATACATTGATTTATAAACTAACAACAGTTAGACTTTAAATAATTTCATAAGTATTGTTTTATAGTTTTCTTATTTTTTTCTAACACACCACTCTTTCTGCTTATGAAAACTAAACTGAAACTAAAATAAAGTAGTTAGGGAGAAAAGCAGATGGTTAAATAAAAAAATATGAACTCTTTTAAACTTTTTTTCTTAGAGTTTAGCTATGTACTAAACATAGCTAAATCACTAGCGATGATTTAGTTAGTAATCACAGTTAGTGATTTCTCTGAGCTCACTGTGTACACTAGCTCAAAGAAAGTCTATACGCTGAGCTACAATGTGTAGGGACTTTAATACTGGTTTTAGTGAGAACGCGAGCAGCAGCGTTCTGGATCAGCTGTAGCTTTTTGATTTGTTGAACAGACCTGTGAAGACACTGTTGCAGTAATCAATGCGACTAAAAATAAACGCATGGATGAGTTTCTCTAGATTTTGTTGAGACATAAGTCCTCCAATCCTGGAGATGTTCTTCAGGCCGGCTTTGTAATTGTTTTTATGTGGCTCTGAAGGTTCAGGTCAGAGTTCATCACTACTCCCAGTTTTCGGGCCTGCTCACTAGGTTTTAGATGTAATAGCTGAAGCTGTGTGTTGACTCTAGATCACTCCTCTTTAGGTCCAAAAATAATAACTTTAGTGACTTTGAGACCAAAAAAATAGCAACAATAAAAAATGGTACCAGTGAAAGTCAGAATTTTCAACAATCAATGATAAACCAGAAAACTGCTATCAGTGCACCCATAATATTCACGCATTGTCTGTTTCTAAAGAATTGTTGAAATATATTTCAAAACCCTCAAGACAGGAATTTAAAGTCCCAGATTGAGAACTGGAGGTATAACACTGTGTCCAAATGACCATGATGATGGTGGAACAAAACCTTTTAAAAATAGTTGACTGAAAGTGCTCATTCCAATAATCCTCTTTGCTGATGATGGTCTTATTTACGTCATCTACTTCAAATTTGAAGTAAGACTGGTTTTTCAAATCAAAGTGAACATTTAAATTGCTTCTATGTGCACTTATTGTAATGGTGACATGCGCCCGGTGTTTTGTTTTGTGACCATCCATGCCATGTCCCTCATCTCCCTGATTCCCTGCATCTGTGTCGCTCCCTGATTGCTTCCCTTCTTAAGCCTCCCTCTGCACACTGCCAGATTATCGAACGCTTTCAGCAAGTAGTTTCTAGCTCTCCATCCACGCTCCATGTGTTACTGCCTCGCTCTTGTTCTCTGGATTTGCCCCTTTTGCGTTACCCTTGACGGACTGCTGTTTTTGCCTACCCAGATCTCGACCCTAGCCTGTTTCTCTGACGCCGCTCACGCCCACTCCCTCGGACTCTGCTATTTTCCCCTTTGTGTATGACCTGACCAAGAACTACAGCGGTCCATCCAGTGTGCCGCTCTTTGCTGTCTCAAATAAAGATCTGAGATTTTCTGCTCACTCCTGTCTTGTGGCTGATTTCGGGTCCTCCTAGTGTGCTTTTACACTTATGTGCAATTCTTGACTTTTCATTGTCTCTCCATGACAAATGGTCTATTTCAAATAATATTGAAAGAAATTATCGAGTTTGAAACTTCAAATGATCTTATGGGTCCCATAAGATCATTCTTAAGAAGATCTTAACCATGTGTTTACAAATGCGGTCCAACTGACCCCACACCCATATCACTTGTATCATTTGCCTCAGTCCTTGTACGTTTGCCTCAGTCCTCACACGCACAAGGGTTAAGCTGTGGCAGCTCTTCACATTGTGGCCAATCAAAAACCATCATTTAGAGCTGAAAACATCCATGCAGGAAATGTCCGGAAAATGGTAAAAATGAAAACAAATTTTTGACCATTAAATCTCCGCAGGTGCCACAAAAATATTTCTGTAATTTGTAAAAGTTGGCAGCTTATGGAGAAAGCCCCGAAGTGGAGATGGGGTTTAATGGTTCCTGTGAAACTACCCACTGGGACAAATAAAAGTTGAAACCTGAGCTTGATCTTGAAGATGAATGTGCCTTTGAGACAACCTTTCCCTCCTGCCACACCAACACTGTATCAGCATCCTTCAGCACCTCAGATCCTACAACCAGGTAAACCATGTCTTTTGTTCACTTTCATTCCCTCATAGGCATTTTCCTCGATTTCCTTAATTTTATTTTGACCCAAGTGGATGTTCAGAAGACGAATGACGGCGACCTTGCATCATCGTCATCAGTGTGTTTGGACAGCAGCTTGGTCTGGTCAACATTTTCACAACCCAAGAGGACGATGCGTTTCAAAGTGCTGAAGCAAGAAGACCAAAATGACAGCGCTGACTCGCACAGAAACACAAGCTGGAAGGATGAAGTTAAGCAAGCAGGTATTGAGTGTCCAGGTTGGGTGTCAGCACACACACACGCACACACGCACGCACGCACACACGCAAACGCACACACACTCTCATTTGGATTCCAGATGCCCAGATTTGTTCAACCGTTGTAAATCAGTCCAATAAAGAGATCTAAATTAGGCCATCATCAATACAGATGGGCCTGTTTTCCCTCTGTGTGTGGGTGTGTGTGTGTGTTGGTGTGTGTGTGTGATTAACTCCTAGCCAGGATCTTGATATAGTGTCTAGTTGCCAGGAGAGAGAAAGAAGAAGGGAGGATTTGGGAAAGTAGGGAAGAAAAAGGAAGATAAAGAGGAAGAAAGACACTTTGTTTCCAGTAAACATAATTCGCATGATTGCTCTGGTTTGCTGGGTAAATATTGGATGAGGGGAGGCTCAATTACTCTGTCTTCATGCAAGCACACATACAGGCACACACACAAGGAGGACAAGAGCCTGTAAATCTTTAAATTGCTGCCCATCAAAGAAGCCCACTGAGATGTCTGTTTTGTGCTTTATGGTCCTTATGTTGGAAATTTAATCATCCAATCAGTTTTTTATTTTATTTTATTTTATTTATAGAAGCAATTTCAGAAATAACTGTTGTTCATCTGAATGGTAACAATGGCACTGGGTGAAAAAGCGCCACCTGAAGAATCACAAAGCAAACGGGGGGAAAAAGACAGAAACTGAACAATGCTGCACTTGGCAACAATGACGTCTGCTTTACTGATTTAAGAGAAATTTATTTATTTATTTATTTTTAGACAAAGCAGGTCACAGGCACAAAGGGCCACGGTTGGACTAAAAATATTTTAGGATAAAGAAGGGTCCTTCATAAGTAGGTTACTTCATTATCAAAGCTCACGTTTAAACAGTTCTGGAAATTGTTGTCACAGAGGAACCAACACACCTCCGTGTGTTTTCACACATGAGGTGTTCCGTCTGCTTAAGATAAACTCTGCTTTGTTTCCATTGCGGTTCATTTCAGAAGATGTGAACACAAGAATCAAGAATGGAGAGAAAAAAGGAAAAAAACAGTCAGTGAAGGAAGGAAAGAAGGAAAGAACAAAGGAAGGAAGGAACAAAAGATAATAATACTTTAGTTTGGAGAAGACGTTCCTGTCACTTTTTTGTTTGGTTTCCATCCTAGTATTCTTAGTGTGGTCACATTTACACAAACATCTAACTAAATTTTCTTAGTGAGGTTTGGTATTTATCATTGGTGTGAACTGCTAGTTAAAACGTTAGTGGACTGCTAACTAACCAGGTTAGGGTTAATTGTTTACACCTAACCAATTAAACATAAACATTAAGCAATCATGAGTATCATAGCTTAATAGCAGAGCAAAACTCAGGACGAGTTTTGGTATTTATTCTGCTGAATTTGCTTCAAGATGAATCAACAGCTTTGAATAGTGATTCTGAAAAATGTGGAATTCCGACATTAAAGACTCATAGTAAAGTTGTATGAGATAATCCTCCATCCCAATATATAGAAGATGTTTTGTGACAGAGTGGGGGGGTTATAATTTTAAGAGGTGAAGGATATTTTAAAAAACAATCTATTAGAACAACCAGGAAGAGTTTTTGTTAATCGGTGTGTGAAGTAGATGTCTGGAATGGATTGAATAACAAGTTTTAAAAATAGTACAAATGTAAACCAGCTTTAAAAAACTGTTTAAAAAGAAGCTTAATGCAAAATATGTTCTATAAGATGAATGTTTTAAAGTCTATAACTGCTACTGATGATATAGTGTTTAAATAATCATACATCTTTATATATCATGTAAAGTGGGAACAAGTTGTCTCATTTTGGTATTTTGACAGTTAATTGATTATAAGTTGATAAGTATGAAATGGGCAGAACCAGGGGCGCCGCCAGGTATCGTGGGCTCCCTGACAAAAAATTTGTTTGGACCCTCCTGCACAGCTGCTGTTGCAATTTTTTGAGTCTATTTGACCCATAAAAAAGTGTCACAATTTTAAAGGCTTGCATCTGTCTTGCTTTCTTTGGTTCAATACTGATAATTAGCACAGTACTTATTGCTCATGAATTTTACATCCAACAGTCCACATACAATATGCAAGTAGGTTGCTTAAATTTCTTCTATTAGTTTTAGTGAAATGTCTCTCCCCATGAGCAACAGTCAAAAGCAATGTGCAATTACACATAAAGCAATCCAAGCTTCTCAAAAATGCTATGTAGTTGCATTTTATTCAAGCTGCAGTAGATAACTTTAATAAAAAGTAGGTTTTCTCCATAGTTGTTAAAGCAGGAGTAGTAGTTTATTATGAGACAGATAATCTGTGAAAACAATCAATCTCCTCCATCTCCTTCCTGAATTACTATTACTGGTTAAAGTAATGCACCATTCTGACCAAAACAACCAATCAGAACTAGTAGGATGCTCTTAGCGCTGTCAATTAGCCCCATTCACTCACTGCTAAATATGCTAACGGTGGAGAAACAACTTATCATTCATCTGCCCTCATTGGTAGCTATTCTAACTGAGCATTCACTGTTTGAATCTGCAGAGCTCTGTGCTATGCTAGCTGCAGCACGGCACAAATCAAGGGGGAGGAAGGATGAGCTTGTGATGAGATTGTGATTGACAGCACTAAAACTCTCTTGCCACTGACTGATTGTTTCTAGCACTGGGAGAAAACAGAGAAAATAGATGTTTCACAGATTACCTCTCATACTATACTGTTACAACATAATGACAATTTTTAAAAATATGTGAAAAAAATATTTTTATAAAATTACTGCAGCTATAATTTCACTTAGGAGAGGACGGTCAGGAGGGACATGGGTTATAACTGCTGCTAACTGACTCTTAGTTAGCAGCAGTTACTTTTTATTTTTTAGTGGTAAAAGGCACTTTTACCACTTAAAAATATATGAATATGTTGGTAATTTTTTTTCCTTAATTCACTAAATGCTAGTGAAATGAAGGCAAATAGTAGCTAAGCTAACTATGCTATTTGGTTGATAATCTCACAGTCTACTCATCTATCTTGGAGAAAAACTGGGTTATAAATTAGCACTCTTGCCTTTTTCTCTCTCTCCCTCCCTCTTTTTATTTTGTTTTTGAAAACCTGATTTTAAAACTTTTCTTAGCAGCATAGTAACTGCTTCAGTTGTTTGTGGAATCTATATGCAGCTGCAGGTTCTACTGACTGTAGCTGCATAAAGCAAGCCAAGCAGGAACAAACCATTTCATGCAGATCCAGGGGGGTTCAGGGCAAAAACGGATGTGTGTTTTTTGGTCTGGGAGGGGCAACATTAAATTTTTTTTAAAACAATCTTTGAAAATACTATATGATTAATTTTGTAATTGGCATGACCTCAATTTTATTTTATTTAAATAAAATAAATTTATATTAAATATTATTTATTTAATATAAATAATTAAATTGTGGAGGGCCCCTTGCTGGTCAGGGCACCTAGAATTGTCATCACTTTTCAACCCTTTACTGCGCCCCTGGGCAGGACATTATAAGATATTGTATCTACTACATGCTCCTTTTCGAACAGAAAATATAAAATTTTCATATCACTTGGGCATAATAATTTATTTTAACTTTTAATTTCCTAGTTTCATTCTATTATATATTTTTTTCTTTCTTGATTTTCTTTTCTGTCTGTTTGAAATAAATAAATAAATCTTGATTCACGATCTCTTTCTGCTCATCCTCTCTCTCCTTCATGACATTAAACAGGAAGCTGTTTGAATCAGCTATAACTTCCCAATTTTTTGTCCGTTTCTCGCATCTTTTAATATGTTTATTGCTCTTTTAATTTTTTTGTGATGCACCTTCAGCCTGTTCTTTTCTTCTCTTTCCTCATTCATTGGCTCTGTGGCCTTGAGGTCTGCTCTGCTGTTGGTCAGCTGAGTATTTCTCCTTCATGAGACAATACTGGAATTCTTTCATGTGCTGCCCCTTTGTGGACTGTCAAATGCTGGATGTGTGTTTGGGACTAAAGTGAATGTGTCAATTCTGGGCCAACACTCAGGCATCTGTTTCCTTTTTCCTCTCACTATCTCTCTTCTGCTCTCGCTCCTATCAGACCTGGCTTTAGTCACACTCAACCTGGCAGGAAAATACACAAAAACAAGCAGAGGAAACCAGGAAGCGTGTTCCGAGTTGGAATTTCTAGTGTTACACCAAATAAATCCAAACCAACATTTAGTTTTGCCATTTACTTTTGCCCGCATGTGGTTGGAGATGTCCACTTCAATAAGTTTCCCACTAAACGCCAAAGAATCATCAATGTGTTCTGAATTTGTTTCCTTGTGGCTTTAGAACTAGTTCATACAAACCACTGCAAAGCACAACATAGAGAAAAATGATGGAACATATGGAATATGACTGAAATATTATTCACGTTTGGAGGAAATTGGAAAAAACTGATGCAAACTGTTGCATTTTTTATTCTTCTTTTCTTGTTTCTTTCCTTCCTTCCTCAATACCTTCCCAAGGCCATTCTACCTTTTTTACCTCAATTTTTTTATTTGTTAAATTTTCCTTCATTCTCTTCATTCTCTCCTTCTTCCTTCCCTCCTTAATTCTTTCGTTCCTTCCTTTCTTTGTTCTTTCCTTTGTTCTTTCCTTCTTTCCTTCCGTCACTGACTGGTTCTTTCCTTTATAGACTTGTCCTTCCTTTAAATCCTTCCTTCTTGCATCATTTTTTCTTCTCCATTCTTCCTTCTTGTTCTTTATTTAAAGTCTGAAACCTTCAATACATTCCATTCTGAATGTTTATAAAATTAATAAAGCACAGAGAGGCTGCTCAGGATGTCCTGCTGCTGATCATCAGCTTGACATGATGTACGGACCAGAGGAGAGGCTACATCGCTGTTATTTCACACAATGACTCATATGTGCAGTAGGTGGCGAGCGGCTGTCCCACAGTAAAGGAGAGAAAACTTGAGTGACAGTGATCAGCTGTTTAAGTGGATTTGAAAAGGCTGCACAGTGGCGCAGTTGGTAGAGCTGTTGCCTTGCAACAAGAAGGTTCTGGGTTCGATTCCTGGCCCCGGTCTTTCTGCATGGAGTTTGCATGTTCTCTCTGTGCATGCGTGGGTTTTCTCCGGGTACTCCGGTTTCCTCCCACAGCCCAAAAACATGACTGTCAGGTTAATTGGTCTGTCTAAATTGGCCCTAGGTG
>CAEGAF010069689.1:0-15594 GCA_903067075.1 Micropoecilia bifurca | reverse complement strand
GTCAGTACAGTATGAGATCATATTTTTTTTTATCATAAAGCCGCTTACCTTTGGGTGTTTTACAGATGTACGATCTGTCGTGCCACCTGCGCCCTGAACTCCATGTCCCATCTTTAGTTGTTATGGCTCCAAAATCAGAATCTGGTTCATCTTCACCCCAGTTGACATAGTCAAGGAGAGTTTTATCAAGCCATGCCCATGACCCTAGTGACAAAAAAATAAATAAAAACAAAAATGCTGACAACACTTTTAAAATTAAGGAAGTGATTATATTTTATGTTTCAGTTGGCTCAACTGGAAGCCAAAGAGGCTTAAAGGTGTTGCAATAAGTTGTACACTCTCAGTGATTTGCAAATAAAATTTAATGAAACACTTTATGTAAAAATTAACAGGCTAAAAAACATCTTACCTCTGTGTGTCTTAAATAGACCAACCCAAAAAGAGGTGTGGCTGTCTTGAAATACTTCTATGTTGCTATGGAGAAATGCTTGCTCCAAGGGATCTTCAATACTTGTCAGGACACCACCTTAACATCAGAAATAATTTGGTTGTAACAACTTCTCAGCACCTGCTGGATCATTTTTTACTCATGTTAACTGACCACATAGTTTTAAAGAAACTGTTCTCACCATGTCTTACACAACTGCTAGCTGCATCTGCCCATTCGATTTCATCTGTGACAAACAGATAGCAGTTGCCTTTGTATGGCAACCAGGTGTAACTATCCTGGTACTCCACATTGGTATCTTCAGGGCAGCGTCCAGGAAATACAGCGGACTCTGTAGGGGGAACGTCTGGAAAAGAAATCACTGATTGTTATGAACATAAAAAACAAATTTAAACTATCCTACTTTCACATGCTGTTGTGTTTATTTGTTTGCATTTTTTTTTTTTTTGCTAAGACAGATCTTTGTAAATCTTTAGGGAGATTATTTAATTCTTTCTATTTTATTATTAGACACACATCTATACAATCTTAAAGTCTTTGGGAATTTCTTTATAACTATATGATTGTACTTAGAGAATAATTGTAGAAATCAAGAACATTTGTTATGTAAAGCTACAATAATGCCTTTTCTCATACAATCGAAAATGCTGTTTTACTTTAGAGACATTTCAAATATTTTCTCTGTAATGGATTTCAAATAGATTATTCAGTACCAAACAGGCCAAACCCATCTCCACATTTAACTGAAACCAGCCTAAATTGTTAAAATACAAAATAATATACAATTACTTGCAATTATAGTACAATTCAATCAGCTGAATGAAAACAGATCAATTAAAACTTGGTATTATATCCGCAATTTGCACTGAATCACAATTGCATATAAATTTATATTGAGCAAACTAAAGCAACCCAATAATATTTGATGAGCTGAATCAATTTTACATCATTTGGTTTTGAATCTTGCCATAATAGTCACACCTGTTGACATCATGCAGACACTGTTCATAGTCTGGTTGCAGAAAGCCGTCCGCCATTTTCCATCCACGTCAATATACACACACGGTTTATTCCTGCTTGGTTCAAATTCGGCCCAGTTGGAGGTGCTCAAGTGCCAGCCATCAATAAACCTAAAATAACCATTTGTCTGAAAGCAAGGACAAAGTTCTTATTAAGAAAAGGATTCCTTTTAAGCATGTTAGAAAACCCCAAACTGAATGAGCAAACACAATTATGCATTAAAACCAAATTATTCAACTTTGAAACAACCTATGAATGGGTTTCAGATCTCTGCAGCTCTTTACCTCATCTTTGTTAAGTCCAATCCACAGAGGAGCTTTGAGAGTCAAAGCCAGTAACTCAACATAGGCATTTGTCCACTCGGTTCGCAGGCTAGCCAGGTTGGCCTTATCATTTTCACACAATTTCTTGGCTTCGGCCCATGTCAGATTCTGAGTCACAGCCTTGATGCTGTCGTTTCCCAGACTCTCATAAGTGGTAGGACTGATAGGATCCGAGTTATCTTTGATATTTGGACCTGATGGGGGAAAAGTAAAGGCGATTTTATTTTCAGCGAAAAGCTGCTGAAGGTTTCCAAACCAGCAAAAGTTTGAACTCACTGAGATCTTTATGACAGATATATCCGTTTGTGTCATTGCATGACTTTATCAACCATTTACCAATCCCGAAAGCTGAACTGCTGGACATCAGCACGCACTCCTCCTGATTATGAGTAATAAAAAAATATTGATAAAGGTTATAGTTGTCTTCAAATCCTTAACAAGCAAAAATGAAAACATTTCTGTAAGATTTATTTTTATTTATTACCTCATTCCATCTTTGATAAAAAGATCCAGGACGTTTCTGATTTTTCTAAAGGGCAAAGGCAGATGCTATTGATAAGAACTGATTTACTTGTATTATTCCTAACTAAATACTAAAAATCTTACAGATCAGAGTGAATATATTGACTAATAAATCCTTATCAGTCAATATAATTCCTTAGCCACATGAGGTCAGCAAAAACACAATTTGCTGCATGGAAAGGTTTGCTTTTGAATCATATTATTTTCACTTTGAAGTACATTAAAGCAAAAGTGGATAAAAAAATATGCATTATTTTTTCTTTTAAGATTTTAGTTTTTAATAAAACTAATTTATTTATAAGACAATTAGGAATTCATATTAACTGTTGATATTAACTGTTGATATTAACTGTTGATAAGCATAACACAGTAGTATAACTGAGAATGTACTTACAGAATAACCCCAGTTGGTGTATTGCCTCGTTTTTCCATCACTCCAGAAAAATCCATCTTGCCTTATACTGTTTAAACCTATCCATAGATCTGTATTTGTTGCAGTAAGCATTTTGGTGATCAAGAATGCTGTAAATTCAAAGTTCAAATTTTAGGGGTTTTTTTCAGACTGAGTATAGCAGATTTTTGTTAAAGATATAAATAATTAACATGAGAGCAAACCTTGAACTTGTCGTGTAGGAATGGAAACTAATTTGGCCTCAAAATTGGCACATTGACTTCTTGCATCTTCCCAAGTCACCTTGCGGTCACTCACTATTTTGTAACACTGTTGGCAACAAAAACATTTGAAATATGTAAAGAAAGCAAAGCTTGATGTTAAAATTCTACACAATATATATCCTAATGAAAGCCAGGCATCTGGCTTGAAAATGAAGATGCCAATTGGACCACACTGTCCATAAAAATCATTAGACATGATTCCGGCACCATCCGCATGGTTGTGTCTTTCCCCATGGACACAAAGTTTCACCTGCTTAGTGACCAAAAGCTGTGGCTCCAGCAGTTCGCCATGATTTATGTATGAAAGTTTGTGTGAATGGAAATGATTGATTTTATTGTAAAGCATTTTTGTGGGTCTGGATTAGCTGTATACAAGTCTGGTGTCATTTCAAAGGCTGTGATCTATAAAACACAAAGATCTGCATCAAACTCTAGCATAGATAGAATTTCATACAGAAAATTGCTTTCTGTCGTGTGTGCATGGATTTAATGTGTTTGCCATTCCTTCATATGGGCATATGTACATTTTTATTACAAATTCTATGCAATTCTTTATAGATGAGACTCCAGTGAATTAATCATTCACTTGATTCAGGTTGTTAAGAGCAGGGATGCATTAAAACAGTTGCAGAACAGTGGCATTCATGGATAGACGTTGCAGACTGCTGTCATAGGTCCACAATCTAATCTAGATTCTTTTCTTGTTCGTTTTTTTTTACCTTTGAACCAAATTTTTTCCATGTAGGCAGACATCCACCTATGAGAGATATTGTTGGGGTTGCAGTGGTGTTGACAGGTGGTGAGTTTGATCTTTCACAGATGGACTGAGCCTCTCTTCCGCAGTTAGACGTACGCCAATACCCTGCATGGACATCGTAAATTCACTGAACAGCATTTTCATTTTGAAGCACTATATTAATATTTTCAGACATTTCAGCTAGTGTTTGATACCTTTTTAAATATGAACATGTGTGATACCCTTACTTACCCATATGATACCCCATCGTAACACAGTTCTCATCAAAGGCATCGGAATTTGGCTGATTTTCATCCCATCTTTGATAAGACACTGGAGTATCATCCAACCACCTGGAGCACAGACAGTCCAGTTGAGTAATGTATATTTATGTGAACAGAGCTATGGTAAGAATTAAACAGGGTTTTGGCTTGTATTGGTAACTCTCCCTAGTCACAGATCAGAAAAAGGGGAAAAGTCTCGAGGAACTCAAATTTGGAAGTGGGACATGTTTATTTAATGCAAACAGTGATTTAAATGTTTCAAAACTAGCATTCGCATCAACGACTGACATTTTTTACTTCAGAATTGTTTTGAAAGGGCAGAAGTCCACATTTCTCTCTGCCATGCTCTGACTAGTTGCTCCAAAAGACAATATAAAAAGCAAATCTAATATTGAGAGACATTTACTGATCTTAACAGATCAGATCAAACAAAACCTCAATATTCTCTAAAAATCAATCTTCTTTGACAGAGAAGGGACTCAGTAGCTGACAAAATATGTCCATTATCTATGCATTTTCCCCCATGACTACAGTCAGGTTAACTGAATCAATTAGGTTCTGTCACAGTAAAAAAAACAGGGAAATGAGAAAATAAAATTGCACAATTTTTATTTAAGTAACACCCATAGCTAGAATGTATTAGTAAATAATACTCACCAAAATGACCCATCAAGATCCACTGATAAGCCTATATACCACGCTCCATAGCCTCTTGAAATCTGTAGAAGAAAAACAAAGTAAATGCTGTCTATGAACAGCATAGAGCGATATAAGTGCTCTGTGTGCTAAGATGACTTTACCCACCTGTTTCCATAAGAAAATGTTTTCCTCTTTATTGTTGATTACTACCAAGTCGCCATGTCTTCTTTTGCAGAAGTCACGAGCCTCTTCCATAGATTTAGCCATTCTGTTCGGGTAATATTGTCTCCCTTTCCATATAAGCCAACCGTCAGATGTGGTGTTAAATTCTGTAAATATTTTGAACAGATGTGAAGTTACTATTCAATTATTCATCTGGCATATAAACAGTAAAGACATTTTGGTTGGTGTTTTCTTTGTAACAATACTTATTAGCAATGAATATTGAAGAGCTTCTTATTATATGATGACAAACTTCTAAGGATTTTTTTCATTAGTTAAGCATCAGAACTAAGTATATTCAGCATGTGAAGTATGCTAATTTCCTTCTTACAGTCATGATTAAAATTGAAAGTAGTTGCTAGTTTTCTATGGTAGAAAAAAATAATGAATCTGCATTGTTTTATCACAGCCCAGAGCTATTATTGTGAGTTAGACGTTCAATTAGTATGTTTAAAGGATTCAACGTTTTAATTTTAAGGACAATATCCATGTAGTCTTACCTGCTGCTGTATTGTTGGGAGGTGGCCTTAGAGTTGCTCCTGTAAAAGCACAAAGCAAGTTTAGATACTATGCAAGTAATTTTAGAGTAATATGCTATTTTCTTAATTCCTTCACTTGAATATCAGTATGATGTCACATTGTAAATTGTGACATCAGCCATTCAGTGAGACTGGATCTAAGTGAGGAACGTTTTTTATTTTTTTTATTTTAATCTTTTAATAACTATGATATATAAATAAATTGATATAAAAACACACTAAGCCATATGAGAGAGATTTAAGCATCAAAACATAATTTTAGAAAATAGTATTGTTTTTCTTTATATTTTTTCTCTACCTGCTCGAATCTGACACAACCAGTCATTGTAGCTTTCACAGTTCAGATCGTTCCAGGAGCCTTGCTCGTCCCAGTTATACATCACAAATTCAGTGCAGGTTTCATCATTGTTGAAGTTGTTTGGTTCTCCTTCCTGCCAGTGCTGGAAGTTCAACTATAAGAAAAATAAATAGTACAAAGTGTGTCGTTAAGTTTATTTTAGAAATGTTAGCTAAAATAGAACCGATTGATATTTGGGTTTAAAGAAAGAAAACAAAGAATTACTAACCGCACTCCCGTCAGTCCATACATAACCGTTTGGATTTTCAAAGTGAAGTCCAATCCAAGCTTTGCCACCTCTGCTGAAGGAGCATATTCACACAAGTCACAGAGATTAAACTTTGGTATTAGATAGAGCTGTTGTTAGAGATTACAAAAGAAGTGAATCACTCAGTACCAGCATATTATTTGGATCTATCCTGTGGTAAAACATAGGACAGATCCTATCCTATGTTTATACCAAATTGTCACTTGGTATCCTTCACAAGTGACAATTGTGAAGGATACCACAAGCTTGAGCTGGTGCTTGGTTTGTCTGCTATAGGAGCGACTGGTTTATGAAGGACTCCACAGTAACATTTATCACAAGAATTTATATTTTCTATTCAAAAATTCCTTTATGCATATAATTTATTCCTGTTAAAGGGTGCCTATTAAATAAGCAGGTATGTGGCTGTACAAAACATGCTTATTTGATTTTTCAAAAAATAATTCACAGATCTGTCTATTATGAGCTCCTTTAAGAATGAGATGTTTTAGGGCTAAGCTAAAAGTGGCAATGAATTTTCATCCTTGATCTGTTTTAAGGTGGAAACAGCACAACTCCTCTAAAATAATTGCCACTAGCTTTTAGCATAGGGTACATTTTTTATTCAATATACTTTTAACAGGGAAGCTCTTGTCTTTGAATGCATAGCATATGCATAAGGCTTTCCTAAAATGCATGTGTGAAACAGTTTTTAGCTGTGGTAAATGAAGAGCTACATGTGGATTGTGCTATTTTAGCAGAACTGTTTCTATGTCTCATTTTAAAACTTGAAAGACTCACAATATAAGCTGTGCACAGATTTAGAAGCCACAAATACTTTAAATAATTTGCATCAAAATTGACAGAATGAAAAAATAAATCAAAGAGGGGCAACATAAAGCTGCATTTTCACTTTATTAATTTTATATATGAGAGCTTAGGGGTTCCAAAATAGTTACTGTATAATCCTGTGATATTTTTAATTACTAGTCTTTTTAAGACCAGAAGTTTGCAGCCAGGAGATAACTGCAAATAAATACGGAGTAGTTGTAATACCTAATCATTTGACACTTTTAGTCCAACATACTTTTAGACACAGAAACACATGTAATTATTTACTTGATATAATTAACATAATGCATTACAGATTTAATCACACAGAAAACAATCTAAGGTTATAAGGAGAAATCAAAGTCCACAGCATTTGGAATCACATTCCAGTATCTGTCCAATGAGCAGAACTGCACCGATATGAACAACCACTTTTTTTATTTTCCATCTTGTTTGTGATTGTTCAGACGTAAAATAGTGATCAAGTACAGGATCGTGGCAAATTTAACTGAAGCAGAGAAGTAAAGTGGTCAACACTTTTGTTGACCACTTTTGCACGGTGTTGAAAGTGTAGGGAAATATAAAAACTGCCATAACAGCAGCATTTAAATCTGATATATCAGCTCAAATTTTCATATCTTGAATTCCTTGTAATTACTCTACAACTTAGAATAATTAACTGTGTAATAATAGCACACTATTTAAGTCAGTCTGGAGAAAAATACACAAAATCTGATATATACATTTTGATAATAAAAATAAATAAAATTTGTCTTCACAAAATTAATGTGTAAGCTCCTGTCATTAGTTTTAGCCTTCATCCTCCTTAGTCATTTTAATAGATAAACACTTAGTTTACTTTGCACAAACGTTTCATAGTTTTTATGTCCATGTGACCTACAGGATCATTGCCACCTTCCTATTACAAAGAAGCTCTTGTCCCAGCTAAGGACATGGTGGACACCATCAACCATTTGTTGCAACCGGGACATTAAGAAAGGATATTTATTTTCCAGTTTATTCATAAAGCTGCACTTGCATTTTAGAAACATCAGCTGCAGCGCTGCACCTGTAGCACAGTGCCACAGTATGTTTTGTTTATGAACGGATAAGAACCACTCACTAGGCAGTAGCTCGGGAAAGGGAGGACATCACATGAAAGTAAGACTGTCTTGATCCAAGCATCACATCAGGCAAATTAGGTATGGTTAGGTATGGTTCCCTGAAAAACGATGAAAACTCTGACATTTTCATCAATCAAAGAATGCCCCCTGGATGCTCTGAATAGAATCTGAAAAGTGGGCGTGTCTGGGGAAAAAAGGACATTTGATCACTTGAAGTAATGGGTTCAGTAATTACCTCGCAACCATTAGTTCAGCAGAGCTGTGGATGCTTAACAGGTCTCCTCCTATAGCCCTGCAGTAATCTCTGGCTTCAAACCAGGTCTTCTCCTCTGAACGTGGTCCTGTGAAAAACTGAACAAAAAAAAAAAATCATCATATTCATAAATTAATCTTAAGAGAATATAATCTTTTCGTGTGAATTGCTTTCACTAAGCTTCTTTTATTTACCTTTGCACAAACACTTCTTGTTCCCACTCGATTCCAACCATCTGGACACTGGGGAGGAGTTTGAGTTTGGGGCGGTACTGTTGAAACTACCCCTTCTGCCATGATTTTGCAGATGTATTTCTCCTTGTTGGTGCAGGGCAGTATGTCCCAGAGTCCAGCCGAAACCCCAGTCGCCATAGCAACACAACCTTGTAGGTTACCTAAATGATTCATGAAACGAATGATATTTTTTATTTTTGTCTGTGATTGTTTTGTTTTCTGCTTTTACGCCTTAAATTGAGTAATGATATTTCACAGGGATCCATACCTGGCATTCCAGAATTCCAGTGAGTAAATCTCACAAACTCTGTATTGGTCCATGAAAAGATATCAAGGTTATTCTGATTAGAGAGACCGATCCAGAAGTGTTTCTCCGGTCTCAGTCCCACCAGACTCACAAGGAAGGCATTATCCACCCTGTAGGTATTTATAAAAGTTGATAAATCTGTGCTGATAGAGTATTTATACTTCATCTATAAGTTATGAAGATCGTTGCCTAACATTCAAACTTTGGGCTTCAATGTTAAAATGTTTCTGAACCACTGCTGCAAGTCAAATTGTTAAGTGTTGTAGGGTAAACTTTAATAAAACAGTCTGCCTCAGAAATATCTAGAGATTAGTAATTAAACACTATGAGGATTTTTACCCATTTGAGACATCAGCTAAGTAGGAAGCTGAGCTCTGGCAGTCTTCTTTAGCTTCATCAAAGGATTTGGTCTCAGTGCCCACAAAGTAACAGAAAGAGCCATGTCTTCTCCAGCCCTAAAAAGATAAGGTCATTGATTAGAATCAATCGTTAATAGCCAAACTTGTAATCTTGTATTCTTTTTTCATGTAAAATGACAGATATTGAAAATTCACTCACGATTTTGCAGCCGGCATCAAAATGTAACTCTATTATATCTCCAGTTCCATCAGTGGCACTTTGCTTCATACAAATATATCCGTGCTTTTCATCGCAGGAGCGGTCCGCCCAATTTCCAGTCTGCAAAAAGTAAAGTGAAGTGTTTTAAAAGATGGATAGTACTAAAATCATTTACATCAATATAATATAATTTTTTTTAAATGTGTTTGGTAATACTAAAAAAAGCATTTTTCTTTTAAAAAGGAAAACCAAAAGTTGTGATTAATTAGCACAACTTTTTGGTGCAGTTAGCAAGGCAAAGCTTTTGCATATCCAATAAAAAAACATAATGAAAATTGCGAAAGTATAACGCAGTAGACAAAAATAACAGCAGTTTTGTTGCTTCTGTTCTCTGATCCTGATTCAAACAGTCTAAAATGTGATCAGAGGCAAAATAAGAGGTGCAAATAAAAAATTACTCTGAAAACATCTTTTGTTCTTGTTTATGTGAGATTTGATCAATAAATAAGATTTTATTTGAACAACTTAACTATTCATCAAAACAACTGTATAGCAGGAAATATATGTACTTTTCGTGTGTTCAACCGATGAAAAAAATAAACAATGAATGACAAAGTTCTATGCAGAGAAAACACAAATAAAACAATTATTTGAATATTATCTAAAATATGTGACAATAGAGAGTCTTAGTGATAATAGATAATAATATCAATAGTGTTAACAGTGATATGTGTATAAATAGAAGCACATGTGTAAAGAACAAATGCAGACGCTCCAGACCTCTCCTTTCATGAGAACGCAGTCTTCTTCATCAGTGGACACTGTGGGTTCTTCGGGCTCCCAGCTGGTGAAGGTGACGGTCGTGTGGTCACTCCAGTCAAACAGCCCTTCAGTGGTTCTGTCATTCAGTCCTATCCAAAGCTCATCAGTAGATGCTATGGACATTAAAAGTGAAATATTTTAATCTTGTACTTGGAGATTTATGGAAATAATCATGTCTGCGTGTCCACGTGTTGGAATGTGCATGTTTTCTCCTCTTCATCAACTGCAGTGTTTGAAACAAGATTTTAAATGCAGGAAGCAGCATGGCTTCATGGGCAAACCTATGTTCTTGCATGTAGTTTGAGTCACAGGTTGGTAGATTCCCAGGTGTTGTAAGCAGAATGCACAATTTGCAAAATGTGTGAGAATTTATTTTTATTTTTACTAAAGCGGATGGACTCATTTTGCTTAAAATGAAAATGAAATAAAATGAAAACGCATACAGAAAATATAAAGTTTAACCTTTATAACGCTGAAAATCATTTAAAAAATCTGATTTAAAGGTAACTTCTGGACAGCAAAGAGGTTGATGTTGCCTCTTCCACAGTGACTTCCACATGTGTATAATGACATGTCTTCTTCTGCAGTGTCTGATGAACTATTTCTTTATGTAGGACAAATACTGTCTTGCCGATGTGGAAAATGCCCTTTTCAAATGTTTTGCAGTGGCACTGAAACAAAAGAGCAGCAGGCAATACTGTGATCAAGTATAAGAATGTCTTGTACCATATCCAAGCTGAGAGATGACGAAACTTTGGTCCTCAATGTTGCGTATGTTCACGAGTTCACTTCCCTCTTTGCGACACTCTGTCAGAGCACCGGACCATGACTTTGCGGTGCGCTGAAGGTAAAAACAGTGTCCATTGTAAGGGATCCAGTGTTCTGGGCAAAGTCCATCTTCAACTGATGAAAAGAAACATACAGAGACTGAATGACAAAGTTCTATGCAGAGAAAACCCAAATGTAAAAATGTTCACTGTGAACTAATTTTCAGTACATCGTGGTGGAGCTGGCGGAGTTCCGCCTTTGTAGCAGATGTAGCCAAGTTTCTTTGTGCAAGTGGAACTTTGCCATGAGAACTGGCCAGCGGTGTCAAGAAGCGCACAGTTGTGTCCAGGGTTAGGAAGAGGATGCCCTGAAACAATATGGTAATTTAAGTCAAATTTACACTTTGCTAGGGAAATTATCAGAAAAATGTACCATCACATTTACAACCATAACATGCAGCAAGTCAGAAATGAGTAGTTATGTTTTTGAAGTACATGTAGAACGTCACAGAAATTTAGTCAAAAAGGTAGATTCTCATTAAACAATGTATTCCGATGCATCCCTAGTTACGCATGCAATCTAGCTTAATTTATAATATCAACTGTTGAAAACAAATGTTTATATTATGTTTGCACGGAGTCACTTGATTTACAGCAATCTATCCTCCAAGAATATGGCAACAGTGGCCATTTTACTCCATTTAGCTTTTGTTTCTGCATATTTGAGCCATTTTTACAGATCTTCACTGTCACAACAGAACATTACTATGTTTGCTGATGCTCTTATAAAAACAACTTGTGCTCCAAGTCAACCTCGAAGCAGGAGGGTGTTAGCTGCATCAATCTCCCTTTTTGACTGATCAGTCTGATTGGTTTTCAATCAAACAATTAATCCTGGAAGAGCACCATCTCCAAGGCCATTGTTCAAGTGATAGTCTGTCACAAAAGGCCAAACATTTTACCCATATCTTGGTGGATGTGACACAAATCAAAGATTAACAGCTGAGCAGGTTGTTTAATCCAGCCTGCAGCAACAACTAATGCAACTTTAGAGTAGTAACCAGAAATTTGTTGGCTTTTACAGAATTTCTGTAGCAAAAATCAGCCAGAACATTAAGTCTCCTTGACTAGCTAAAAATGTATTATTTTCTTTTGGCTAAAAATATATTTATTTATTTTAACAAACACGTGGTAATATGGTACCATTTTAAATGTAATCTCATGACAAATAATCCAAATAATATCTATATGTAATTTGAAATAATACAACTAAAGAAGGGACATTAAACATTCAATCTGAAATGGCATCACAGCTTTTTAAATAAGAGAAACTTTCCAAAGGGAAACAATAACACAGTCTAAATAACATGAACACGAGTGTTAAGGTGTTAATAAAGGTTTTCTTAAATTTTAGAGAAATTTTATTGCTAGTATGATTTTTTATTTTATAAAAAAGACATCTAATGACAGTCGCCATACTTTCTAAGGTTCGTAGTATTTTTCAGCTAAGTCTCAAACATTTTATGTCTCTGAAGTTTTTTCTCACAACATAACTTCCTGCAGCTGCTAATTAGATAAGTTTGTCTAAACATCACTTGAAAAAAATTATTAAAAGCTTTAATTCAGTAAAAATTCAAATATCTGGGTATTTTACGATTCAAGTAGTCGTTTTTGTTTCAGGCTATAATTTACCAGATTTTTCTGCATCAAAAATTTGAATTTCTTAAAACAGGCTGAATTAAAGTTATTATCTGGTTACAGATGAGACTTTTCATATTGATCAGGAAAACTCTACTTCTGAGATGATCGGTGATCAGATAACTTACCGGCATCCCACTTAATATACCGGAAGGGCTTTCCGTCGGTCCACTGCCAGCCATGTTCTGTGCCCAAACTCAATCCAATCCAAAGCTTGTTTCTTCCTGTTCCTGTTAGTCCTGAGAGTTGCATAATGTTTTTATGGCAGAAAGGGTAAACGGAAAAGAAAAGTGAATACTTTGTTCCTCTTTTTCATTGCTTAACATTTTCTATGTAGACTATTTAGCCAGTTAACCAGCATTTAATGTTGGAGTTTTGATGACATTGAAATATCACTAAACGATAATTATCACTAAACGAGAGGAGATAGACCAGGGGTCTTCAGACCCAGGCCTCAAAGGTCAGGGTCCTGCAACTTTAAGACGGTCTCTGCTTCAAACACCTGAGACAAATAATGAGCTAATTAACGGGAGCACTTGACTGCATCCTGAGGAAGTAGTTCAGCCATTTAATGTACATGCGTTTACCCAGGGACCGATCCAAAAGTTGCAGGTCATCGACCATCGAGGCCAGGATTGGAGGACAATGGATAAATGATGGATGAAACTACAATGCAAGAGAAATTGGCTGCGAAACTTGTCCCCGTTTTTTAAACAGTGCATACATCTGCATAGCTGCTGGGTTCTGTCATCAAAAGGCTTTAATCTTCCCAGGTTACTTTTCCCCTTCTGTCCTCACTCACTTACAATTACATAAAGACACAGAGAACATTTAAACATGGAGGAAGGTCTGTTGACCAAATGACATGCGCACAAAAGGATCTTAGAGCAGCTAAGACTTTCTGGCACTGGCTACTTCTACAGCAAGGGGTGTAGTAGCCATGTTTGTTTTTTTCCTTTTGTTACTTTTTCTTAACAAAATTATTATCATTATCAAGAAGAAATATTATTCCTATTAGTTCAGTTTTCTCTACTGTAGTTGTTGTTGCCTCCCCAGTTTCTGTCTTTTTAAGTTATAGCAACTATTTTAAAAACACTAGCATTGAGGTAGCATCATTATTATTATGCCATGTTGTTTGAAATATAAACACTTCATGGTAATATAAAAAAAGTGCTGCAGGGACCAGTTAGGTTACAAAACTAAAACCATTTGTAAAACTATTTAAAATATCAACAGACGGCACCTACCTGTGATGAAGGCCTTCTCGACAGGATCGACAATGCTAACCAGAAACGCAGCCTGCTGTTTGCAGCTGGCGTCAGCCTGAGCCCAGGTCAGAGCTGACTGCATGTTCACCTGGTAATAAGCTCCTGTAACAATGTTTCTGTTCCAGTGTTCTGTGGCTGTGCAGGTATATAAAAAAATGTTTTATTATCTTCATTTTGAATTCAAACATATATCAGACACTCTATTTCTTTTAAGTGTTGTCTTATTACAGTGTTTCTCAATTCTGGTCCTCAGCCCCCCCTTCCCTGCATGTTTTAGGTGTTTCCCTTCTGTTTCACACCTAGACTAAATCTGTGGGTGATTAACAGGCTTCTGCAGCACTTGATGGTCATGCAATCATCTGAATCCACTGTTCTGGAACAGAGGCACATCTAAAACATGCAGAGCAGGGGGGCTTGAGGACTGGAATTGAGAAGCGCTGTCTTATTAGAACTGTGATCGGCAATTTCAGTACTTGACTGAAAGTCAAGTGGTCATTACCAGGCATGTGCATATTATAATAAAATGCTTAGGATATCATTTTCTCATTTAAATGTAATTTCAATCAGACTAAATTGGTCAGAACTGTCATATTTTGTTGACAAGACATTGTTTTCCATATAAAGATGCTTCCAGCAAAGTTTAGCGATAGCTAGAGCTGACAAACTTACAAGAAGATGGGCAGTATCCCCACTGTTCATGCTGATATTTGGTTTCAGTTGCACACCAGTTGCGCTTCGTTTTGGAGTCATAAGTGGTGCAGTCTCCATACCATCGGTCCTTGTACATGAAGGGAAACATGCAGATTTTGCCAAACGAATTCCCTCCAATTGTGTAATATTCTACAGGGGAAATAAAAGGTTCTTCATGTTAAGTATTTTAAGGGAACAAAATTTATTTTCATCTCTTTTCAGTATTTTTTACCACAAATTTTCTCTTTTGAGGAAATGGAAAAAAAGAAGTGAAAGTTTCACTGAGGTCCATTAGTTTCATTGTTTACAACCTCCACATACCCACAAAAGTCACAAACACAAATGATTTGTACCTCTGTGTGTTCTTGTACAGGCACCACTAGACGTCCCTGCAATGGTCAGGTGGTTGTTCAGTCCAACAGTTTTGGACAGAACGACTGATTCATCCGCTCTGACTTCAATGTAGAACGGCTGATCTTTCAGAGTAAGCAAGGTTCCGTTTTGGCAGTCCCACCTCTGCAGGTCACTGTTTTCGTCGCAGTCGTACTGGCTCACCTCGCTCCCCACACTTTTGCCCTGAGCACCCAGACATTTCTTGGTCGAAACCACAAAAAGCCGGTTACCGGTTGTCCAGCGTATGTCAGTGCAGCGAGTACCTCTTTTGGCCAAACAAAACCCAGTGGCCTTGTTCATCAGAGTAAATGGGGAATCTGCAAAGAAAAACATTTAAAATAAAACAGTTTTTATGCCTTCAAGTTTATTTTTATATGTATAGAATTGTAGTATCACTGCAAAATTGCATCTTGCATGTGCAAGATTGAAATACAAAGTGTGGTTATGCATTTGTTAATTTTGTCTGTTTGCATGAATCTCACTTTATTTGAAAATTCTGTTACTTTGTTACTAATTAAATTAAAACTGCCAGAACTAGAACCTTATGAATTTTTTTTGTCAAAATGTTACACGTTTTACTTATACAGGTTGAATAAATTGAATCCCAACATCACTGACAAATGTCAAAGGTGTAAAATGTGTGTAGGGGATCTTCTTC
>CAEGAF010069663.1:0-11637 GCA_903067075.1 Micropoecilia bifurca | reverse complement strand
CTTACGGTAGTTCTATGTAGCTTCCACGGTAATAAAATGTTTTTGGCTATGACGGTCAAAAACTGTTGGTCTTTTACCGTTTTTTACCGTAAATTTACTGACTTTCTTTGCAGTTTCGACTTACGGTAGTTCCATGTAATTTCTACGGTAATTAAATGTTTTTGAATATGACGGTCAAAAACTGTTGGTCTTTTACCGTTTTTTACCGTAAATTTACTGACTTTTTTTACAGTGTAGAAAGTCATTCATTGTTGCTTCATATCTTTAGGAAACATACAAAGTTGCTAAATTGGGTGGTATTATTTTAGCAGATTCTAATTTCAGAAGCAGGAAGTCCAATATTACGTGGTAAGTGAGAAGCACCTGCGTCACTTGATGCAGGGCGACTGGATCGCCTAAGAAATCAGTTTGACTCCTCTTTTTTTAGAAGCATCTGCTCGTTCCGATGTCTGCAACTGTTTGGGTCAGTTTTTAACATCTGGACGAATGTTCCTCAGGAGATTCGTTGCTTTGTCGTCTGCACAGAGGATGTTGAGTGTCAGCACTGCAAGCATTTCCACTGGGACTCAAAGATGTTGCTGTAGATCCAGTGAAAAGCAAAAACACACATCAGGCTTTGTGTGGTTGTGTATGCATCTACACTTGATGCTCCATGTTAAATACTTTGAGATGCCATGTTGCTGAAATGTGCTATACAAACAGACTTGATTTGACTTTTAGAGTTTTCTCTCTAAATGTGTGTATCAACACCAGAAGAAATGTTAAAGACCTTGTAAAGATTTTGGCTGATGCTGGTAAGAGAGACGCATTAACCACAGTGAAACAAAACCTGTGCCAGTATGAACCGAAAAGCCTCTCAGCGAGGAATAAGCCAGAACGCCACAAATCACTTCAAACAATCTATATAGCAAACAGACTAAGGGACAAAGATCCAGATTTTTGGAAACATGCCTTGTGGTTTAAAAAAATATCTGAAGTGTGTAGCAGAAATGACAGTCGTTGCGTTTGGATGAAAAAAATGGGGAAACTTGCAAGTCAGAGATCATCATCCAAACTGTGAAGTATGACGTTAGTCTCCAAACGCAACCTAACTTTCTGTCCCATTCTCTTTGAATATTTGTTTCTTTTTGTTTTATTTGTACTCTACGTGCATCTGGGTCCTCTTTCTAAAGCGTTACGACACATTCCTTTTCAGGCAGAGAAATGCAGCAGTAAATGGCTGGACAAGGGGATGTACAGTATGTTAATTGTTATGAATCGAGCTCCAAATGCACCAACATAAAGAAATAAGCAGTTTCTCTGATTTTCTCCTATAGACATATAATATAAAAAGTTCTCTGAAGGCCAAAATTCAAAATCTCTACATGACCAGCAGAATTCTTTTTTTAAATCAAGCTCCAGTTCCACATCTTACCCTAAGGACAAATATTAACCTTTTAAGAGAATGTGTCAACATGGATTAGCTTATGAAACATCTTGCAAAACAAAACAAATCGATATGAAGGCATTTCAACATTTCTAAGGTCAACAAAAAGCCTCGACTCCACTTTTTAACCCATGCGAAGTTCTCTAGGTCTCTTTTACTTCTCTCACATCCGCCACAGCCGCCCGTCTTCCTCCCCCCCTTTCCACTTTTGCTCAGGGCATAAAATCCTACACAATCACATCTGTGGGGTCTTCTTTTTCATCTCCTTGTTGCTTCCAAGGACTCAAAGTGGGACCTCGCTGAGGTATTAAATATCTTTATTAAACGGCTGCTTACACCCATCCCTCCTCTCTCCTCTCTGCCTGCCCCCTTTTCTGTGTAAACTCCAGCTATCCCCACAAACTCGGCCTCTGTAGACTTCTCTTCAAAGGCTCCCGACATGCGGCGTCTGCCGGCTGCCTGCTGTGCTGCAAGATTATGCACAATAGCGTCCGCTGGTGCCCGCTGCGTTAAACCAGGCAAGCTCCACCGCACTCGGCTGGGTCACATCTGATGAGGGCCAGGCGAGGGTTGGAGGGGGGCGGTTGGGGTAAGGAGGGTGTTGCCCAAGCAGACCATGCAGGATCAGCAAGCTGAGTGAGACAGGGGTTTGGAGAACGGGGAGGCCAGGGGGATGGGGTGGGGGGGCGGCGGAGGGCTTCACAGGCCAGCTGTGTCATGGTTTAGTGACTGGGATCAAAAGGCATGCTCGAGTTGTCCCGGCACACAAACAGATGCGCCTTTAGATGTTCCCACTCATGCGCATAGCGGCACTGGCCTTGTGTGTATGTGGGTGTGTGTGTGTGTCTGTATCATTGCTTATTTATCACATTTTTTGACTCACTTACTGCTGAAGACCAATGTGACTTAATGCTAATTCCCGCTTCTGGGGTTAGGAGTTAAGGTTCGACCTGCGGTCCCCAAAGTGGGTCCTGGAGGGCCGGCATCCTGCACGTTTCAGTTCTCTAACCTGGTTTAACACACCTGGATCAAATGATGGCTCATTAGAAGGATTAAGAAGAACATTGACCTGCTGAAAGGGTTGTTACTAAGATGAGGGAGAGAACTAAACCATGCAGGATGGTGGACCTCAGGGACTGACTTTGGGCTCCACTGGGTTAGATACGGAGTTAAATTTAAGCTTTAAAGGTCAGAGTTACAAATACGTACACTGGTGAAAATGCAAAGATGCTTGTTAGTGCGTAAGTGGTAGAGTTTAGATTTAGGGCCCGAGCCAAAAAACTTAATAAGCCTGTAATACATACAGCACAGAGAAAACCAAAGAGAACGTTCAACATAAAGTTGTGTTGCATTCTAGAGGTGTAGGTATAGCTTACTCTGTTGAAGGTAGAAAGAAGTTAAGGCGCAGAACCTCATTAGACTCTAAGGCGTAGCGCACTGCGGAATAAATCCGCACAGCTCCGCTCCCATCAGTCACACATCCCAGGTGATTTGCTCCTGACTCACCCTGTGGTCACAACAAACAGCAAAATGGAGCCGGAAAATTTTTAACAAAAGCTAAAAACGGGAGACGTTACACTGCTGACTCAAATTATGGTCTACAAACAAAAGCAGAACATTTTTAATAAAAATGTCCCATTTACTCAGACAAAATGTCCACTAGCTTGGACTCAGTTGTTCTGGATTTTGTAGGCCCGATCCGAACTCATTGCCGTAGGTTAAATCTTCCAACCATTAACTTGAACAAGTAGTCTATAGTTGCAGTGACATCGCATCATAGTTTGCATGCAAATATCAGAATCTCATGGCTTAGCAACAGCGAAATGAAACAGAAACAAAGTAAAAACATCATCATTATGAGCATTTCATACAGGCATCTATGGATGTCAGCAAGCTTTTAGATTAAACCAAATCTGTACATCCACAATCCAAAACAGGAGATCCAAATGTAATTTGTCTGAATGATTGTTTAATATCATTTGTTTGTCAATTGCAGAGCATAAGCAATTGTTAAATATTGTTCCACTGAGCTTCGTTGCTGTATGGATGGAGGAAACATCCTGCATGCAAAGAATCTCTTTACACGGCTCTTTCCTTGGAGTTTGTCACTTTCATCTATTCTGTTTTCGTTTTGTCTTTGTTTGGACATGGTTACGGTAGATTCACGTTGCTCAGAGCGTAACATTTTACATGATGTCGTCGAGGTTACTTAAGGTGACACGGAGCATTCCGGTTTATATCCACACAAAATGAGCATTTGGTCCAAAAGATTACTTTTACACTACAATGACTAGCATGAAAACAAAAACCATAAAGCAACAGAGAAGTTTCATGGCTGCTTCAAAGCTTTTTCTTGCCCAACCCATCAGCTTAGATAAATTAGCTTTTTTTCCCCTTATAATCAAAAGTACCTGGTATATTCTTTCTCTCACAATTGGGACATTTTACAGATAGATTAAATTTTTATTATTTTAGATGATCTAAAACAAGACACGTTTGGTCTGATTTCACTTCAGACAGTGAAAAAATCTGCATGTAGCATGTTTATGTGGTCCATTTTTGGCTCAAAGTGATCTGACCAAACATCTGACCAAAGAGCTCTGTAGGTGTGTTATCCCATACAACAATCATCACCGCAGAAATCTGAAAGTGTGTCATTGCTTTATGTAATTTCTACATGACCACTTACAGCTTAACTCAGTAAAGCTGGACGGGTTTGGCTGCTTCTTTGTTTAACCAGGCTGCTTGTTTTGTCACCTAACCCGTCAGGGGCAGCATGCCGACCACAGCAACTTTAAAAGATTTAATATAGTTCTTTTTATCCCCAGATTCTTTTCATATCATCTTCTTACTGGCTTTTTCAAATGTAGATACTGGATATATTGGAGAATGTGACTATTGCTTATTTTTTTTCCATCTGTAGTTTGCTACAGAGTCAGTCAACACCCATAAAGTAGCGTCAGTAGGCCTGTCGCAATAAGCAATAAATCAATTGATCACATGATGAATTAAAACAAACTCAATAATTTCTATTTGTATGACTTCTCGTTTTTCTCCTTCTACCAAAAAACTGAACGACAAAAGTCTTAAATCTGGTGCTATGCTCTTTTAAGGGACAATTTTATTTACAGATAGCAAAATTGTTCCATAATTCATTTTATTTTATTTTTTTGTTCATTTATTTTGGATATTTAAAATGTTTTACACTTCGTAGTGTTAAATCTGCATTAGTATTTGCTTTTTGATAATATGTTATTGCCTTATCATGCCTTACCGTTTATCGCGATAACTTCTGGGACAATTTATCGTACAGTGAAATTTGTTACCGTGACGAACCGGGTCAGCAGCACCCATTCAGATTTAATCAGCCTGAAAATTGAAAGATAAATGTGTGCATAATATGTGTCCTACTCTAAAACAAAAACAAAAAAAGATAATTAAGGAGAAATTTTCACAATACACAAAAAAGTCGAATTAATTTGTTTATCCCAAAAGTTTGTTCATCGTTAGCGTTCATCGTAGCGTCTTTTATTTCCCTCCCTCCGTTGACCAATTCCCTCCAGTGTGCGGCGGCTGCTCTTAAAGCTACACTGCCATGGTGGCCTCGGCCGGTCGCACAGCTCTCTTTGTCCGCCACAATGTGAGCCGAGGACACAAAGACACTATTGCCGAGCCTCAAGTTTTTTGGGAGCCGTCTGTCACTCAAAGCCATTGTTGACATGTGGAGAGCTGGGAGGACAATGACACTTTATACAAAGGGGAAAGCCGAGACACACCCTGCTCCTCCCATATCTCAAACCCTTATCTGTCTCGCTGCCGCGTTTCTCTACAGCTCTGATTCGCCGGTCGTTTTCTTTTTTTAGGGTTGGGTTGGTTTTATTTGTTTTAAAAAGTTTTCTTAACTGTGATTTTTTTTTTCCTTTCTTTCTTTTGGCGGGGGCGTAGGGGCTGACAGGGGGGGGATTGCAAAACGCAGAGCTGCAAGCTAAATATGCGCTTGTCAAAAAGACGCGTGTTACTTTGGATTTTCCACTTGTCCTTTCTGAAAAGGCGGTGCAGCAGGATTCATGTGTAAACACTCGGATTATCGACAGTAATCTAACTCATCATTTCAGCTGCTAATGAGACAATCAGTTCCTCCGGTTTGACCAAAAATTGGCTTTTGAGCCAAGAAATCTCAATTTTGGGCGTTTACTGCCTTAAATGTTAGCACAATTAAGAGGATACTTGAGCCGTTTTAAAATGAGGTTTGTTTAAATGTTAGGAGTAGTAAGTAACTACAAGTAGCAAATGCTAGCTCATACAGTCGTCATTTCCCCAGAACTGAAACCAGTTATTGGTTTCAAAATGGTTTTCTACCAGGAATGCTAATCAATATTACATTTACATTTTGTTCATGTAATATGTCTTAAAGTTTGCTTGGGCAGCAAAACTTAGAACCATATGAAAGTCTGAGACACATCCACTGAAAACAACACGAACCAGCATTTACACTTCATAAAGATGTCGAAATGTTGCTTCAGATAAGATTTAATGAACTTATAACCTTTTGTCGTAATTTTTCTAAAGGGGCTGTGCTAAGTAAAATGACCTTTTTTTTTTAGCTTTACATCATGTTATAATGTTATTCTCTCATCAAAAACAAACCTGGAGTGTTGCTTTGATTCTTTCCTGCATGTTTAAGAAATCCTTTGATCTCCCATTGCAACCATTCCTGGAAGGACCTAGCGCTGCCTTCGACGGCGAAGCTCTGCATGTTCAGAGCTTCCTCATTCCTCCCCTACGACTCGCACAGTCAGCTCCTTCAGACTAGCCAGCAGCAATTAGCAACCAGGTGGCGCTGTGCATTTGCTGAGCTCATTGTCACTTGTTAGTGAAAAGCTGGTAAAAACGTTAAAGGGTTAATAGAGGAGCCATCTTGTGATGATATCCTGAAGGCGGAGTTTCAGAAAGAGCGGGAGTTTCTTAAAGAGACAGTGGCCCAATTTCAAGGCGTTAAATTACAAAGTCAGATTTCTTTTAGGTTCTATTTGATATATACAGAATTTTTATAACAACTCAAGGCAACGTAGTTGCTTGATTGTGCTGAAAAATACATTATGCTGCCTGTTTAAAAATACAAAATTCAATGTGGATTTTTTACTGACCAAGTTAAACGTGATTCCCTGGATCAGAATATCCAGCTAACTACAAAATGCTGCATTTTCAGACGCGTTGGATCTCCATGGCATTTGTCTGTCGTCTTTGTTCATGTTTTTCTTGTAAGCCTTCCAACTGTCTCTGCTTCGGTGGATGTTTTTTTCTTCCCTTTGGAAAACAGAAACTTTTGTTTGACAGATGAGGGAAGAAATGATTTATTCTGTGTTCCCCACTTTCAGTTCTTTGTATGTCTACAACCCCATAGCTCTGAAGCGGGTCAGGACGACTGAACGGAGGGCTTGTTTGAAGGCCACAGCCAGTCTGCATGACTAGGCATCACAATCCCGCCCTTTGACCCCGATGACATCATATAACAGCCACTCGTGCGTCTTTCTCGAACTTCGGAGGTCAAGATTATTCAGTGGACTTTCAAACGAGTAAAGACTGAGTGTCAAAGAGCAAGGGGGGCCTGACAATTATGTGACTGCTCTGAGAAGCTCTGCTCAGTGTGTCGCTCGGCGTTACTGGCTTCTTTTTTTTTATGCTGGTGAGAATACGAAATGTCTTCGGAAGTACGCGAATCCGTCTTTGGGTCTTTCAGCGTGTGTTTATCTGTGGATTTACAGGCTGACAAGTCTTTTATCCCCGTGTGTACAGTAACTCTTTTCTTCTTGTCTGAGACAAAGACATCATCTTTCCAGGTTATTTACATAACATAAGCGATGGTAGCTGGTAGATTTCAGATTCTCACCAAAGCCAGCATTTAGTCTAGTCACAGTGTAAAACATAAGGGATAATAATAATTTACAGAGTCAGTTGTTCTGTTCAGTAAACAAAAGTGCATAGCTAATTTCTTAATGAATATGGAAAGACTGAGAAATAATGGAACGTTTTCTGAGTTCCCAGTCGGAAATGCAGGATAGAAACCCCTATATTTTATTTTTTTTAATTTTGTCTATTTGATTTTTAACAAATTGTATAGTCATAAGACTGTTATTATTCTTATAAAACCAACTGTACAGCGTCCCATGTAGCATAATGGGAAGTTGCCCTCGACTCACATTAAGGTAATATGTTGTGGCCATTTATGTTGACTTTTGTAAATTGTATTTTCTATATATTTTGTTTTTTTCACAGTTATGATATATATTAATCTGTAATTAATTTTACTTTTGACGCTCTCATTAATGTAAGTGATTGAGAACACACCAAGTGCTTGGCGTAGGTGCTTTTGTTTGGAAAATGTCTGGTGTGACGTCTGGAGGTTTTTGTAAAATTATTTTTACTTTTTGAACTTGAAACAACAGATTAAGTTGACTTTCATTTTAAAGTAAGTTGTAAAAGATCTTTAGTAGTTGTTTTGGTCTACATTTTTTGCAAGAAATGAAGAATGTATTTTATTTTTTTTCAAATCACCTTTTAAAAACCACTTGTGGCCTTTATGGGAAATTTTTGGTTTTGGAGCTTAAAAGGCTACAACGGTGACATGAGGAGAAAAACAATATGAGCGGGAAAAGTTTTGGGTCTTCCAGAAAGGACAGTTGCGTGACAACAAAAAACATTTCATTTTCTTCTCCATTCCTTCTTGTCACATCCTCCCTCTCGCTCCTGCAAGTGAAACTGTGTTTTTGACTTTTTCAAACCGCATCTGGTTTCACATATTTTCTTTAATGGCAAAGTCCTATCAAACATAAACTACTACAGTTTTCACTTTCTAATTTACCTGCATACTTCCCTTCTACTTCAACCGCGCTCTCATTCAGAGGAACTAAGAGCACTCTGACGCTTCTTCTGGCCTTTAGGGTCAACAGGACAAGGGGGGGGGGGTCAAAGGTCAGAAGAGATAGAATGCTGGCAAAGACAAGAAAAAGGAGGGATGTCAGCATAGTTAAGGAGGACAAGCGCTTATACCACTTGGGGGTGAGGGGCAGGAAGGTATGGGGGGGGGCAGGAGAGGTGAAAAAAATAAACAATGAGGAACGTTTTTTGGCGGGAAAATGGAGTCGGGCCAGGAAAGTCACCTCCTGCTGAGAAGACGGTGAGTCAGAGTCTGCTTCTGCCTCTCCGGCGAGGGGGGCACTGAGTCACTCTCACATGCTCACACACAGCCGAGATGTGAAGGTATGTGTACACAGAAACACACACACCGACGCACGGTGTCAAACACTCAAATCCTCCTCCGTACACACACCTTGCTGCCTACAAACTAGACATGAACTGCACCACTTGGTGTTGCCCCACCCCCGGATCTCCTTGCCCCCTCCCCTCCATCCTCCCCTGCAAACAAACTTTTCAAGGGGATGATGTCATCTCTTTGACTTATGGAGTTTTTCCGTCAACCTGCTTGTTTGTTTTTTTTTGTTTATTGTTAAGTGATAAATGCCTGAATGATCAGATCAATCTAAACTAGTTGGATTTTCTGGTTTTGTAATTTCAAAATTGTGAAACGGAAGTAATGTATTAACAATAATTGCTAACAGGTACACACACACACACACACACACACACACACACACACACACACACACACACACACACACACACACACACACACACAACAGAAAGTATGCGATTTCTAATCTCGTCCACCTCAAGAGGATATTCCCCAAAGAGGGAAGCCAAGCAGATGAATCGATCCGTGTTGGAAGAACGCGCCGCAACGCTGACGAATCGCACAAACAACCCAGCAGTGAGTCAACAGCGTGTGTGTGGATGTGCACTTCTGTTTGTGCGTGAAGTTGAGTCATAAGGTCAAGGTCCACGTTTTCAGGCTGATGTCACTTATCACTGACTAATCCCTTTCTGGCGGGAAGACGGCTGGTAAGGGGAAGGAAAGTTTTTCTTAGTGTGTTTGTTCATGTGTGTTTAAAAGGGGAGAGGTCAAGATTTTTAAGTGTGGTTTGATTCTAGAAGACTGTAAGTTACTCACTGAAATGTCCCCGATCAGAACTTTAGCGCCTGATGCAGATTTATAAATAAAAATTAGTCAAGTGGAGTTAGAAAACACAATAGTGATGATTACACTTATCTTACTCAACATTGAAGTTCCTCCTGTCCTCCCTTCTCCTGTCAGGGACAAACTGTTGCAAACTTAGTAACTTATGGGCAAAACGTAACAAGTTTTCAGGAAACTCAAATGGACTTAACAACATGCAATGGGAGACTTTTTCTTTATAGAGACGATAAAACCTTATTAGTTCTCCTTACCTAAAAAATGCTTCACTTCCAGATTAATATTTAATTTGCACATAGGCTGTAATGGGTTGATGAGAACAACTAAATAAGTTTTCTCAGTTTATATTCTGCCCTGCAATGAAAACACAAGTTTGCCAGTGGATGTATAATGGAAAATTTTTCGCTTGCCACTTACAAGTTGATTTGAGCACCTGCATCTGTTTGGTGTTATATAAACGGTTGAGAAGTGACCCAGAAGAGCTCACTTTGCTCCATCCGTCAGTGCCGGTGTCAGCCTAGAGGAACTTTCCTCTCAGCAGGTATTTGAGGTGTGCAGCCCTCCGCTTTGGGCCGACAGTCTTCCTCTAAATGAGCAGCACATAAACACATTAAACATCACCTCCTCTCAAGTCCAATAATTGGAACCTCGGGCCAAATTAAACATCCCCTGGACTCTGGTCTGGGGAAATGAGCTAATAGCTAAACCCATGACATGGCCCAGTAGACATGAAAGGCCTCGCATAGCGGGCCGTTGTGGAGAAAGAAAGGGGTTAAAAGCGGACAGTGGCAGCAGGCCCGCGCGGATGTGGCGGGAGCGGTGTGACGTCAGCAGCCGCGCGCTCGGGCGCGCGCTCTCCGGTGCCAGCGCATGCGCTCTGACGATGGACGCTCTCAGCGCACAAACGCACCGCGCTGGAGCCACGAGCGTTACGGTGTTATATATTCCCCACTGGTGCGAGAAATGTGGTATATGGGTGTGAAAAATATGTTTTTCTAACGTGTGTTTTTCACTTCGCTCCATCCCTTTCATGACTGTTAAGATTTCCGTGAACCTACGTGCAGCTAATGATTATAATTTAGTATTACATCGATTGTTCTGACGATTAATCAGACTTTAAAAATGATTGGCACTTTGTGCTGATTTTTCATTTAACCACCTCTCTCTCTCTCTCTCTCTCTCTCTCTCTCTCTCTCTCTCTCTCTCTCTCTCTCTCTTTTTTTTTACAATATTATAAACGCATTAAAAGATGCATGTAAATAAATCAATTATTTTTTTAAATGAGAAATTAAACATTTTATTACATAAAATACATAGCATAGTATCGATTGTAGATTAATTGACTAACCTTCTCTCTCTTATTTTACAGTATTTAAACCAGATAAAGTTAACAAAGTCACGAGTATTTTGTAGAACATATTAATACAAGCATATCTAAGCTGTTGTTTTTTATCTTAAATGAAAAATGTATATTTTTCTTGAACTAATTACTTCTCTAAATATGTTGTTCTTCCAGAAAATTGTCTTTTTTTGAGTCTGTATGCTCCAGTTAATCATTAATCAACGTCTAAATTACTTAATAGTCATTTCAATAATCAATTAGTCACAGTTAATCGGAATAATCATTCTTATAATATTGCGTGAAAGATGCTGTCTGGCATAGATGAAAGTTCAAAACCACATAAGGAGCATTTATTATTGCCGACAGCATAAAAAGACTGTTATTATTTATAGTTTGTAGTTACTACGTTGATTTAGTTGTTTTCATTTGCGCTAATTTGCCTTATGTTCTCAAAATGAACGAGCACCGTGTAACCAGTAGGGCTGTGGAATAATATTATCGATTTTGCGATATATAACTATATTTTCTTTCCTAGAAAATTTTTTATATTAATCTGCAAATATCGTAACATCCAACTGTCACCTTGCTCACTCACTGCTTGCTTCGCTGGGAGCGTGATTAGGTCATCAGGCTTCGAGTGATTCTTTCAGATGTTAAGGTTAAAAATGTATCAAACTATTCAGAGCAGGTACTTGGTGCGTTTTATTTACTTTACAAATGCATGTAAGCTACAGTTTGTACTGTTTCAATTAAAAGAAACATGTTTTCTCACCACTT
>CAEGAF010069659.1:0-11068 GCA_903067075.1 Micropoecilia bifurca | reverse complement strand
CCTGAACATCTGAAGGAATCACTCTAAGCCTGATGACCTGGTGAAGCAAGCAGTGAGGGAACAAGGTGACAGTTGGATGTGACGATACTTGCAGATGAATATCAATTTTTTTCTAGGAAAGAAAATATCGGTATCGCGATATCGATATTATTGTACAGCCCTACTTTCCATACACATGTCAAAAAGAAGAAAAAAAACTGTTCTGAACAAAACAACCAGGGAATAAATGTGTTGCTTAATAGCTTTTATGTTGTAATTGTGCCAAAAATGAAATATTGATATATATATCAATATTATTATACAGCCCTAATGTATATAGCACTTTTTCAGCAACAAGGCAGTTCAAAGTGCTTTACATGAATTAGAAGAAAAACAAAAACAACACAAGCATAATAAAAGAAAAACTACACTTTAAAATGTTGCAGTTGTTCTGGATTGCTGAGTAGATAGTATTTTATAAGTGTGTTCAAGATTAGTTGAACAGGATAATTTTATTCACCATTTTATTGTTTAGTTAAAAATGACAATACATATTACATATAATTGCAAATACGTAATAACTTACAGTAAATTTACGTGGCTAATGTTCATTTATTTGGTTAAAAACACTCAAATGTAAAGAGGAAATTATATTTTGTTCCACTTGACAGATAGTTTCTGATGGGGAAACATTAACTGGCACACACTCCTCTAGCGTTATTGCGGCCAATGAGGTAGAGTTTTATTTTATTAGTGAAATAATATCCTGAATATTTTTCCATTATCATGGCACTGTGGTTTTTTTGTCTAGATTTAAAGGATTAGTCTTGTTTCTGTTTTGCTTTTGTTCAGTTCTTTTAGTATTTTTATTGTGTTTATTTCTCATTACTCTAGTTTATCATGTTTCTTAGGTCTGGTTATTCTCTAGAGTTAGATGTTGCCTCTGTTATTCCTGAGAATTTTTGATCTGCCCTGGCTCCTTGTGCTCCCTGTGCCCTCTGTTATCTTTATTTTAAGTATTTTGTTCTTCATTCTTCCTTTAAAATGTACAAACTCTACTCGACGTTTCCCCCTACTCCATTTGGATCGACTTTAAATCCTTTAAAGCTACCAGGTTTTACTTGTGCCCTCACCTGGCCAAGCATTACTTGTCTTTTTAGGTATTTTCAAAATGTTTTTTTAAGACTTTATAGTCTTTATAGTCGGTGTTCAAGAATTAATCTTCCAATCTTTCAATAACACATATTTATCAAGTGATATTTTCAAATTTCCTGTCAATTTTAAACATTTTTCAACTCAAAAACATGCTGACTGCCCCAACGCCCAACCAACAGCTTAGCTGGTTTTCTGGGCGAAACCTTGACAGTAAAACTCCTAACTGCACTAAGAGGAAAAAAGTAAAGTTGTGTTGTGAAGCTACTGGTGCGGAAATTGTGCAAAGTTCTTAAATTTGTAATTTACTCGATTTATATCTGTAATTTACAAACAATTGAGTGCTATTTTTCAGTATTGCGTACGAAACTTCGAATATTGGTATCGGAAGTCAAAAAAGTGGATCACTAAGTCTGTCTTGGGTTTTATTCATATGATTTTGTTGTATTTTCTGCCAGTTCTATAATAATATTAAATTATAAAATAATTTTTACCAAACTTAAACTTTTTTGTTGTACTATTAATCTACTTGTGATATTGATCGTTTTGAAGCATGTTCCCATCAGAAATATTGGCAAATTTTGACTATATTTTATAGTCAAAATTTAGTTAATAAATAACTTCTTATTTATTAACTATAAATAAGAAGTTAATAAAACAAGAAACCAACTAAATTGCTTTTAAATCTGTAGTTAGGCATGAAGACATACCCATTATTACACCTTCCAAAACTTCAGAGAGTTTTATTTTTCTTCTATTGTCTGAAGCTGTCTCCTTTAAGATGAAGGAGGTAAACAAGAGATATTTGTTCAAAAGGGAAGGAAAAAATTTAACAAAACGTCTTAATCCACGTCAAAACTCTCCAACGGATTATTGAGCCAATGAGTGAAAATCACTGGCCATTTAGAGTGGATTTGTCTGCAAGGCAGCGATAAACGACAGCGGCTTCTTTTTCTTCGCGGCTTAGCGTCCCGTTCCTTAGAAGACGGTGCTTGAAGGACGCGCTTTCAGAGTAAACAGGGCAAAGAAGGGGACGGTTTCTGTGAAGACAATGCGAGACGATGCAGAAAGTAAATGATTAATTGTCAAAGATTCTCAAAAAAGAATTTAATTGGTTGCAAATTTCAAAGCTAGGAAAAAACCCGAGTTTTATTATCTTTGCTCACACTCTGAAATCTGCTTCCCTGTGAAATGAGCTACACAAGGAAGCTGTGCAAACACATCATGGCACCTTTATAAAATGAGGAGGAAGCCTGAATTTAATTTGACATTCTTGTGCTTACATGACCACTAAGTTGATGCTAATTGGATTTGTGGATGAGCCATAAAAGCAAAATAAAAAGAGGGATTTTATATCTCTGAATGCTTTTAATCTCTCTGACTCCAGCCCTTTTTCTGTCTGCTTAGATCATATCCCTCTCTTCTACCTTTCCCTCCCTTGCGCTAACTCTCATTTTTACTGTCAACAAAGCCTGCGCAGCCTTCCCACAGGCCCTAAAGGAATCTCTCACACTGCACTCACATAATCACTTCAGACCCGGCTGTTTAGGCCGACATCTCCGCCGGGACCCGCCAGCCGCAAGCCAAATCAGCCCTCCGAGTGGAGAGGAGAGAAGGTACGAAAGAGAAGAGGAACAACAGAAACAACGAGGTGAACGTCAAAGAGGAGAACATCAGCCTGGCCTGCTGGCGGCGGAGCGTCACTCTCCTCCTGCAGCTGGCAAACTACCAGATTAAAGCCGTTTTTTACCGTTTCTATGGCGCAGACGCTTTAAGACTCCAAAGTTTTGGTTTTATTGAATTATGCAGGCAGCGTACGATAAATGTGGCACAAAAAAATAAGACTTGCATCAGTGGAGGTCATCATAATACAGATTAGTCTGAGATAGCATTTTGTAAACTGTGCTAATCCCATGTCTAATCCCATGTTAGTTAATGAGCTCAAACCCTGACAGCAAAGATAGAGTTCAGTCCACAGTGACTTACCTCCATCCTCCATGGTTTGGTTGAAACGGTTTGCCTGAAGTCCAATCCTTAATCCCACTGAATACGTGTGGAGTCAGATTGAGTCGTCTGAGAAAGTCAGAATACTGAGGATTAAAATCAGAATTCTGAGGAAAAAAAGTCAGTCTGAATTATAACTCTAATGTCAAAATTCTGAGATTAAAGTTAAAATTTTGAGGATTGAAGTGAGAATTCGGAGATTAAAGTCAGAACTTGGCTGTACAATGGCTGCTGGAAAAGACAAGCGTTCTGTTGTTGACTTACCATCCAGAAACCAGTTGCTGCATTGTTCTTGGTTGTGCAGAAGGCTCTACTTTTACTATTCAAAGAAGTGCAGTTCCATAATTGCGCATCTGTTTGCAGCCATTTTTTACACTTGAGTGTAAATGTTGATTTTGGGGGTGTGGCCAGATGCAGCTTATTTGGATTTAAAGTGAAACGAGGCCCTAAACCAGCTCATTCTGACTAAAGCATCATTATCTAAGAATGATAAAATGAACATGTTTTGTATAGACCACAGATCTATACTATCCTGTTCAAGGAGGCATAGTTGTTCACCTTTAAAGTCAAATTCCACTGTAAGATTCAGAGACCAAATGTGATGTTGAGTTTTTTTCTAGTTATATCAAAGACGGTGGATTTAATGGCATCTCTAATGACTTTTCATGCAGGAAAATGGGCTTCATGCATAACCTCCAGCGCTGTTAGAAAGAAGCTTTTCTCATCCAATTAGAGGCATCCATTGGAGAACTGAATCTCCAAACAGCTCAAAACGAGGCTCTTTTAATCCAAAGAAGGAGAATAAAAAGAAGTTGTTGATGTTCTCTGGCTAATATGATGGTCAGAAACACTGGAATTACATTAAACCATCAAGGTGGATCATTCAACAGGAGAAAAACTGAGAACTGAATCTTAATTGGTTGAAATTAACTTATCAGACAGCATTTTTGCAAAAAGTTTCAAATATAACTTGTGCTAGTCATGACTGAAGTAACATATCCTGTCTGCTGGAATTGATTGCCTACATTAGCCTCGTTATTGAGGCCTTAATTAAGCAGGCTAATGTGAAATGTTTGATACACATTGCAGAATGAAATATGCTTGTTTTTCTCATTCAGTCAGAGGCTGAGTTATGCAGCCCAATTTGAGTGACTCCCAAACTTAATTTCCCCTCCAGTGTTGACTTGTGTGGAGATATTTGCATAGTAAAGTGTTTTTATAGGAGCTGAAAGGCTTTCCGGGTAAAAATGTGTAAAACATCACTGCTGAAAAAGTGCAAATTAGGAGGCAAGTATTTTGTGGGTATAACTGATTTTAATTTAAAATTATGGAAACAAAGAGCTTTTTATGAACAGTATTTTAATTGGATTTAAAAATGGATTTGTTATCTAAAGTGAAGATTTAATTACTTGTATAGTCTGGACTAGAATATCAAAGCCTCAGAGAATAAATATCCGCATTTTAAAACTTTTCAAACAACATAATGGTCTAATAAACGTCCACTAGTTCTTTGTGTAGATTTATCCTTTGTCATTTGTCAAAAATGTTTCAGGTTTTTATTTATTTATTTATTTTCAGTGTTTGGGTTGTTTTTTATGGAAGCCCATTTCCGCCATGAAAAAAAGCTAAACAGGAAGCCATATATTCGACTTTCAGAGTCATAATTTCGACTTTCAAAGTCATAATTATGAGATTTAAAGTCATAAGCGGATTGGCTGTTTGGGCGTCCATCATGGCGGAGTGGGCGGAGTTTCGAAGAGTGACGTCACGTGCAAAAGGGTCATCACTCACACTATTGATGATCCGAAAATAGAACAATATGGCAGTCCGATTAATCGATTATAAATGAGGAGGAAACGATTATTATAACTGCTTCTTTCAGCTGCTTTTACGTTATTAGATAAATGTTTTTTAATAATGTCTGTTCTAAATAAATGTGTGTATAAAACATGTAAAATCATTTGACTTCATTAAGCAGCCATGAAGAGATTCAACATCTGATTGAGCAAATAGGAAAACAAAGACAAAACCTTCAAAGATGATAAAATCTGAACACGAAGAAATAAAGTTGAAACAACTGCGATAAGTTCACCTCAGCCGAAGTATTTCAGAGACAGAAAAGGACGCAGGTTTTCTTTCAAGGCTTTGATTCACTTGGCTTCGTTTCAGACACGCTGAGCCATTTCTCTGTTTCAGAATAAACAAGGGCATAAAAACTCATGTCGAGCATGAAGAACAAAGACACACAAACTTAATTTCTCTTCTTATTTAACCTCTTCCTCCTCATTTCAGGTGGAGTTCCTGCAAACCTGCATTTTTCTGCATTGTGGCCTGCAGCCAAAGCTCAGTGGAAATATAAAAAAAAATCAGGTTTAAACGTCCTGATGTAGCTGGAGCTGAATGACCTCAAGCCACAGGTCAAAACATTTCTCTGTCCCTCCATTCCCCAAATGAGGCTGCCTCTGGTCATTAGAGGAGCAGCATTTTAAAAACAGAGAAAAACAGCCTGCGCGGTGGCCATTAAGACGCCATCGACTTTTTAATTAAGTCTCATAGAGGGCCTATCAATGAGAGGGCGGTAATCAACGCAGGCATAAAGCCAATCCCATCCCATTTCTGTGTTCTTTGAGGCTTTAACAGATCTGTTTTCATTTTGTGCCATTAGAGGAACTCCGAGGCTGGAACAGTAAAGATCTCTGCAGAAACTCATCTAACTCCACATCATGTGCCATAATCCAGCTCCAGGATCTTTCATTTTTCTTTTACACAACATTAACACCAGAGAAGGTTATGCATATTAAACTAGTTTGCGCTTACAATGACTTTAGCACAAGTTGGAAGAATATTTTTGCAGCGATAAGTGTTGTTCCTCCTGGAGTTACAGGCTGTCTTTTCTTCTGTTATTCTGCTGTAATTAACTTTGCAGTTTGACACAAAAGGCTTATTTATCAATGAAATGTGAGAAACCTGCAGATACTGGAAAAGGGAAATTTGCTAAGTTTTAATGAATGAAAACAAGTGCAGAAAACAAAAGTAAAAACACACAATGAAGAGATTTGGAAGAATTATAAGCTTCATATCTCATCAGGACATCAGATTTGTTTATTTTAAATTACTGTACACTGCAAAAACTAATTCTTACTAAGTATAGTTTTTCAGTTCAAATATCTTGGTACATTTGAAATAAGACAAAGCTAACTTTCAAGTAACCTTTCAGCAAGAAATGTGAGCTTTAAGTTAATATTCTCTTCATATTGATAAAAAAAACTTGCTCTATTGGCAAATTATTTTACTTACAACATGGGAAAATTTGTGGTACTCGGTGACAAAATCTTACAGAATAAAATGTCATTTTTGTCAATATTAAGTATTTGTATAATACTTAATGATTATGTAAAATAAGTTCTAATATCTTGCTGAAGTAAATTTTGATATTATTTCAAGTGTATTAAGATATTTGCACTAGAAACTGGACAAAATACTCAATAAGATTTTGCAGTGAAAAGCAGGAGAAAAAATGTTTCACAACTTATTCCTAAGTTGTTTTATTCCTAAAAAAAACAACTTAGGTCTGTTTTGAATTTGTTTGTGAGCCTGAAAAAAAATGTAAAAATTGTTCAGGTAGTGGATTTAATATCAAGAATAGTTGTTTTATTCCTAAAACAACTTAGGAATAAATTTGATATCTGCAAAATACCTAACTTCCTGTCTTTGCTTGGCATTCAGTGTGTTGTTTTAGGGGAAACTGTGCAGGTGTCTAATTTTAAAAATGGAGATTGTATTGCTTAAAGAAGCAACAGGAAACTCATTGGAAAAATATATATATTTCAGAACTACCTTTTCACTTTAAAACAAAAGAATAGCAAAAAAACCAAACATGGCTTTTCTATTTGGCAGCCTTGTGAGGACGGTGCTGGAAAAAGCATGAAGCTAAATCCACTTTCTAGATGTTTTTGTACTTCCATTTGGTCTCTACTGCTTCTAAAAACGCTCCAAGTGGTTAAAACAAAACTCCTAGCCATTTTATTGGCAATAGGTTAAGGCTTTTCTGGTATCTGAAAAATCTTCAGAATGTAGCTTCACATTTAACCAGCGCTGTGCCGTTACCTAGCAACCCCAGCCACGCCCAGTCTCGTTACCTAGCAACCCAAGCAGAGTTCCAGCAAGTACATCAGGCACTTATTAGGATTTAAAGTGACAGAGGCCCTAAAACAGCTCACTCTGAAAGGAGCTCAGGATAATGTTTTGTAAAGGAAACACAGAAGGTGATCAGAATGATTAGCACTAAAGAAGCTGAACAAAGATTCAAAGAACAACCAAAAAATGGGAAGAGGACTGATAATAACTTAAGTAAAATGAATACACACGTTAAAGAAAGAAAACACAGGACTAAATAAACTGAACACGAAGAAATCAACTGATATGGCAAGACGTTTTTAACAATAATGAACACAGAGGCATGAGCAGAATTTGGCAAAACCTAAAGAATGTAAACAACCAACATTGAAATTATGAAAATGAATGAAAATGTTTAGAGGTGCGACTTTGGATTAAAAAAAAATAGAATTAAACTGTCTATCACTATATACCATACCATACCAACTTTATTTACAAAGCACTTTAAAAACAACCACAGCTGATACAAAGTGCTGTACATTAAAACACAACATAACAATGTAAATTAAAAAAAAATAAAAACTCAGTTTAAAAACAAAACATACAATTTAAAACTAGATCCCACTGGTGTTAAAAGACAAAATAAATGGGTATATCTAGAATAGGTATATCGAGGCTATATCAAGAATATTATCTATAAATATTGGTATTTTGATTTTGTACATAGACCAGACTGTGTTGAAGATGTTTTAATTGGCCTGCAGGAAAGTGACCTGAGAATATGATCCTCCAATTCCATTTAAAACTATGTTTACTGAGAAATCTGCATGAAAATTCCCTGCAGATGGAGTTTAATTTAACTAAAACGGGATTAAGAGTTTAGACATGAATCCAGATGAGGGTTTTCATCCCAGATGCTCGAGACTGGAAACTTCAGAGCAGCGCAACATGTGTCTAATTTCTTCTAACATTATAAATGTTGAATAAATTATTCATGATAATCGCTCTGGTTGTTGTTTTGTCAAGCAGGTGGAGAATATCAGTGTTTGTACTTGAGATATTTGAGACAGAAGCTAAAATAAGTTTTAGAACTGACCCGGATTTGCTTCAGTTTCAAACTTTTTGGTCAAACTTTGAGTCCAACCTTTTGATTTCCTGTTGAAAGGAATCATCCGGAGGGGATCTGGAGAACGTTCACTCGCCTGACACATGGACCGGGTCACAGTGACCCAAAATCAGCACGTCCCGGACAGCACCGGCCGGACCTGACCTGCTTATTTACAGTTGCTGAGGATGTTACAACTTCCAGAAAATGTTAGAAAGTAAAATGAAGTCAACTTTTGTGACCTTGTTTCGGTCAGAGAAAATAACCTGCTTTCACTTATGAAATAACTGAATATTTATTTAAATATATTTATGAGTCCTCAGACAACTAAAAGCAATCAAAAGTTGGTTTTATATTTAAATTTACATTTAATAGGAGGTAATCACGTTATTGGTGACCATGTACATGCAAAAAAAATCAATCTGTAATAGATGATTAAATGATATTTAGTTGATTAAATGTGTGAATTTATACTCGAAGATTATTATTTCAGAAATGTTCTGTTTTGAATTTGTTTGTGAGCCTGAAAAAAAATGTAAAAATTGTTCAGGTAGTGGATTTAAAATGTGTTTTAATTTTGTTCATGTCTTAATTTCTTTTTTAATTTTTGTAAAGTTTATAAAAGTATGATTTTATTGTAATGTTTGTGATGTGGACCACAGAAGAGTAGAAGAATTTAAATAAACCAATATTTAACAATTAATCTGTGCATTAAAAATTAATAAAATAACACAAACAAAACCAAGATGTTAAAACCAAACCAAACCAAACCAACTTTATTTATAAAGCACTTTAAAACAACCACAGCTGTTACAAAGTGCTGTACATTAAAACACAATATAATTTAAAAAAAATAATAACTTACAGTTTAAAAACAAAACCATACAATGTAAAACTAGATCCCGCTGGAGTTGAAAGCCAAGTAAAATAAATGGGTTTTAAGAGGAACTTTAAAACAACACAATATCTTAAAAACAAAACAATGTGTATTATGACACATCATGCATGTAGATTCTCACTTTTAATTATTTGTACTTTCTTCTGAAAGTCCCTTCTCTAATTTAAATAACTGGGGAGTTTAAAGAAACCACTAAGTCCATCAGTACAAATAGAAAGTTTCACTTGCATAAATAGGGATTAACAGATTAATGGATTAAAACTCTTTAAAAACAAGGTTTAAAACTCCCTTTTCTGACACTACTTAATGTTAGCTGAGGATTAAGGCCACAAAAAATAGATAACTTTTATAAGAAATATATATTTTTTACATATTTGTTGAAACTGTCTCCATGTTGTGACCGATTTCCTCTGCTTTGTCCCGGTCCCAACTAGAAACAACCAATCAGAGATCGGAGGAGGGGCTTAGCATCCAATCACAGTCCTCCCTCTGCTATGCTACGCTGCTGCTAGCACAGTCCAACAGGGTTTTATTTTAACAATGTTACAGATGTGAAGTTTGTCAAAATTTGTTTATTTATTCTTAGAATTTATTTTGTTTAGCCAACCAGTTGTTTCTTCAGACATTTTGTTCTACGTTCTGTTACAGCTGCTCTTGGCAGTTGGTGGTTACCGTAGTAACCAGTAACTGACAGCTCCGCCCCCTTTTTGCTGTTGCCGTCGGTAACTGTGGGGCAGAAGCTGCTGGACTGATGGCAACCACCATCTTGACTTCCTCTTTTGTTAGAATAAATTCAACGAACCCGAACGTAGAAGGGCTACAGTAGCATGTTGAATGCTAGGCTAGTTAGCTGATGATGGCGGATAAAAGGCTTTCCATTAACGGTAAGTTGTTTCTGCACTCTTAGAACATTTAGCAGCGAGTACATGAGGTGATTGACAGCACTAAGACACTCCTCCTGGCCCTAATTGGTTGTTTTTGAATGGCTGTTCAGATGGCAATAGTAGCTCAAGGAGGAGGATTTAGCAAAAAGCATATATTTTTTTATTAAAGTCACATAATGCAGCTTTCAGTGAGTTTTGCCTTAAGCCTTAAATTATCATCTGATTTTTTATTAATTTATTGTGTATTTTAACTCAAAATAGCAAAAAATATATCTACTTATTTCTTAGAGTTGGCTGTTAAAGAAAAATCCTTGAGACAATTTGCTCACAAAAAGCAGAAATCCTTTTTCTAAACTTTTACATCCAGAGTTACACATTTCAGTGGATTTAATGGACAAAATCTTTTACTTTCAATGAGTCTTAACATTCCTGGGTTTTCAGAGTTAATGTAAATTCATTTACTGTGCAGATAAGTTCCTTCAGGCTTAAAACTATTAACAGTTCTCCAGTTTTGCTTCAGAGAAACCCCACACATTTTGCTGATAACTGAATCTTTTGAATTTTATCTTCAACCAGTTGGCAAAGGCAGGGAAAAAAAACACAGTAATAGGGTTAGAAACATAAATCAGAGCTCCAGAAAGCCCATTATTGGTAAAGTAATAGAGATCGACATTGATTGCAAGCTTCAGCTGTTTGCCTAATTGCAGATCTACGGGCAACATGGGCTCTGATTTACATATGTAAATGCTGAGCAGGCCAACAAAGCTGTTCCTGGCAATGCCTCAGTTTGACTGCAGGCAGGAAAGAGGCTGTGGGGAACAGTGTTATATAAAGGACTGAAATCTCAGAGTCGAGTAAAAGTTTAGGTTCCTCTCCAAAATATGACTTTGGTAAAAGTCCAAGTCACTGACTGAAATGTTACTTGAGTTA
>CAEGAF010069658.1:0-55628 GCA_903067075.1 Micropoecilia bifurca | reverse complement strand
ACACACACACACACACACACACACACACACACACACACACACACACACACACACACACACACACACACACGCTGAAAAACACTCACATAAATGGAACTTCACACAGCGAGGCGTGTGGACACACATTGTGGAAATGTAGCTGTCCGCCCCTGCACACAAACAGATAAAGTTGCCATTGCAGCGAGCTGCAGGCCGATAAATTTCCCCCAGCATTCCTTTATGGGTTGCGCTTTTTTATTTTGCTGCTGGGGTTTTATCTGGGGGCAGCAGTGGCTGCATCCACATATCCTGGCCCTGGCACAGTCAGGTCTTCGCCCACAGTGCATCGGTTCTCACATGAGAAATTAGTTTTTTGATGAAACGTCCTGGCATTCTAAGTCCTGATGGAACATTACTGTGGCCTTGCCCGCAACGATCTAATCCAGCTGGGCGCAGGCATTGCCTGATATACTGGTGTGCAAGCAGAAAGACCAAGAGATTGAAGGGTTTGAATAGGAGAGGTGTAGAGTAAAAGCAAGGGATTGAGCTGGAATGAATAGGACATACTCTCTGAGGAGAAACAGAGTTAGAGGATCTTCTATTAGAGATTCCATTTTTGGCATGTGTATGTCTCTATCTCACCCATCTTGCTGACAGATATTGTGCACATTATCTTGCATGATTGTAAGCTCACTGAAGGGTCAATATAGCATGTTTGAGGGAGTGAGTAGACAGAATAAACATCGACAACAAATAAAAGAAGCAGCAACACAAGCGGCTGCAGTAGCTGCGTTGTTGTTCGGATAAACTCACTACCGAGGAGCAGCCGGCGCAGAGGCTTCATGAAGGCATGTGGGTATGACTCATAGGTGGGCTATAATGACCACAGATGGCCATTAGCGAGGTGTGAGGTAAACAGGGAAGGCCCCAGGCCCCCAGTGTGGTGGAGGTGCTCACTGCTCAGTTATGACAGGCTCAAACTTGATATGGATCTAACGAGCCCCCTGGTAAATTGCGCTCGTAAGAGGAGTGTATCCCCTCTGTACCTGCTGGAGGCAAGTCTAACATTGGGTTACAAGTGGCGCGCTAATTTTACTTAGCACACCAAAATAAACATTTGTCTTTCAATCTGATTTCTCAGATTTAATTGCGTACGTGTCGGCTTTGTCTTTATGCATTTTAATTAAAATGTGACTTTGACTAATGTCCACATGAGGCTACTTTGTGTTGGAAGATTATTAAGAATTTTCATTGGGTTCAAATTAAGTTTGTTCTCTGTCCTTGACTTAGACAAACTGATATTACATAAAGAACTTCTTAAGTCCTTTTGAACCAGTTTGAGGTGTTACTTTGGCTGCATACATCTACAATATGCAGCAGCATCGTGTTGCCCATCGTATGGTCAGAGTGAACTAAGATGACAACCTTCAACTTCTTTCAATTTATCTGTGGTTGCAGATAGATTAACTCAACTGCAAGAACCGGAGCTTGCAGTTACTGAGGCTTTTTTCATTTTTTTTTCTTCTTTATGTGTTGAGGGACCCATTGAGTGAAGTACTCGGAAATCTCAGCTGTGCAGAGGCTCATCTCTGCCTGAGCAGCAGGCTTTGAAAGATTATTATCAAGAAAGGTACCAGTAGCTCGTATTTGAAGTAGTGGCTTTTGTGTGAGAGCCTGTAAATGTTTCCAGGCGTAAATAAATTACACAGAAAACATGTAGGCTGTGGTGGTTTTGACAAGAAAATGTAAAACAAAAATCAATATCTCAATATATCTAGAAGATATATTTCTATAAATATATGTATTTTTTTGCAGTTGAAGTCAGTTATTTTGTTTTGCTACTTTAGAAATTTTACCATCAAAGTTTGCAATATTTTTTCATTGAATCCCTTCCAAAATCTACAATAAATAAATAAATAAAATTAAAAACCACACATATTGGACACAAAAACTGTTTCTTATCAACTTGACCGAAAGTAAAATTATAATTAAGCATTTGCATGGAAAAATGCTGGGAATTGTTGATTTCCATAATCAATGTATGTATTCTCTCTGTGTGACGCACTGTAACACCTTTATTGCCTTTTATTTTACATTATTTATGATAATTCACAATAATATTTAGTATTCTAATTGTAAAACAGCAAAACAGCAAGGTTTCTGTATTTTTAGTTTCGTTGCTATTGTGGTTGCAATTGTTATTCATTTAGATTTTTTAAAATATGTGTAGTTTTGTTTTTCCTTCCATCATCTGCTTCACTATTCCGTTATTGTAGTTCTGAAAATGAAACATAAATCCTTTCCAATGTTTTCCTGAAACATGGTATTTTAAATTGTCATTCAGAAATCCTATCCCCATGTATAAGAATATAAACGATTTCAAAAATATATCATTTAGCATAAATCTCAAAATAGTTATTAATCTGATGGCCCTTCTGTGTCATATGCATAGTTTGTTGCTTATCTTTGTGTTTTCACACAATTACACATAGTTGTATTTACATTGACTTATTTCTAAGACAGCAATCCTCCATGCAAACTTAAACATATTTCTCGTATGGTTTACAATAGATTTTATTGTCTGCAATTGTACAAATCTGTTTGATTGTATTGGCTTGTTTGTATTTCAATTATCAATATATATAATTTATTTCTCTAATGATTTGCTAACTTAAAAGAAAACAAAACCATTTGTTTTGTTCAAAATTAGATTTAAACACTAGTAAATCCATTGATTTTTTTGGGACTATCTCATAGCACCAGAAAGGACAACTGGTAGAGAATAACCAGTGATTTGGCTAGATGCATATGTCATTTTTATAAATAATAAACCATTTTGGCCCTAGAACTGACCCATGAGGTACACCACATGGAATATTCATGATTTTGGATATGTATTGTTTTCTTTGTTTTGCAGGGCCTGCACACTGAAACACTTCATGAAAAATTAAGTGACCACAGGGCTCTCTGAGGGCGCCACTGACAAAATCAGGCACTAGACAAACGTATCCAACAAATATCTTGACCTTGAGCTCATTCCTCGAATCATGTCAACACATGTATAGTTCCTCATGAACAGACGCAATTGCATCCATTTCCACAAATAAAATTAAATATAATGGTATGTTTTGAACGAGTTTAACCTAGAGTTAAAGAATACAAGTAATGGTTGAATTTTTATTGAACAAGTTAATCAGGAATCTGGGCAAACCATAAGAGTTTAAGTAACTCTGAGTTCTGCAGGGAGCAATGTAATGGAAGTTCTGGTTTGAGCAAAGAACAGAACAAAAGCCCATGACTTTGCCTTTAGCAATTTTCTCTTATGATTTAACATTTTTAATGACCTTCCTTCTCAGGCCACTATCAACCAAACCCAACACCCCTCCTTCTCCTCCACTTCTTCATAGTCTTTTTTAAGTATCACCTTGTACAAGGAGACTGTTTCAATGCTTTTTTCAGATTTCTTATGGTCTCAGTGGGGCTTTTATCCCCTGGGAGAAAAGAGCACAACTACAGCTAGCTCTAAATCTTAATCCACCAGAGGAGTAGTTAAGTTTTAAGGTACTAGATGTTACCTCTGCTGTTTTAAACGTGCCTCTTAATCTCAACTAACTCATTTATAGATACTTTTTCTTTTCCGTTTTGTTGTTTTTCTGGAGAAATACAGCTGAGAATTTTGGGTAGAAGAGTTGTAGACTTGTTGCAGTTGCTGTGTGACAGTACTAATCATCTCCCGTCTCCCTGCTGGTATCTGCTACCACCATGTCAACAACCGTAAGCATAATTGGCACTTTCTGTCTGCTTGGGTCACATGACCTCAGTGAGACCATAACTCACACACACATTGGAATACAACCTAAAACTGTGAACACCGCTCTGTTTCCTGCCAAATACTATGTGCATCTATGAATTTTTAATAGGTCTGTGAACGATCTGGCCAGAAAGTGAAATGTTACAATTCCAGCAGCTTGTAGAAAAAAGCACAGGTTGTTCCCCTTAATCAGCTTTTGTAATCTTTTATCATTTTCTAATCAAATTTTTGGTAAGCAGGTTTTCTTGTGGCAACAATAACAGCCTACTTTGAGTCTGCTGACTCGCAGTGCACAGCAATATATCAAAGAGAGGCAGCCTGGCAGTCCTCAGTGCTGTTTTCTAAAAGCAATTACCTGAAGGCAAAAAATCTGTTGTGGGTTTTCTAATCATTTAAATAAAAATAGGACTGAAAGAAATAGAAAAATGTAGTAAAAAAAAGCAGAATACTCCTACAGAGCTGTAATTAACAAATCAATTTAAAGGTTTGATCATTAAGACTAATCTTTAGCACAAACAGCAGCACCCTCATTAAAAACACAAAGACAAAACTGTGCATATCCTGCTGGTTTATTACCATACTCAAACATCATTATTGTTTGCACTTTATAACTCTTATTTTAAGTCTTATTTTTTAGGTAAATGTGGCTGTGGCGGCATGTAGCTGCTGTAAAAAGTCCCACAAAGTAAAATTGTATAAACTGCCAATTTTCTCACTAAACTCATATTTTCAAATTGACTTTTACCAGAACACTCATGGGACCAAGAATGATAGTCAAAATTACCATTTTGAAGATCCAATCAGTTTTAAGGTGTTTCCTAAAGGAATTTATCATGTTACGTTAAATCATTAGTCTTAGTATAAGTTTTCATAATAATGTGAATTCCCCACACTTCCTGTTTGAAACCATCCATTAGGTTTACAAGCAAATAAATTATTCCATCATTTGTGATTCCTGTATCTAAACATCTCATTGATACCGTGAGTCGTCTTCCTCCAATAACAACTTTCACACTGAAGAGTGGAAGCAACAGAAGTTTCGAGTGTATGTCATGCTGTTTAAGATTAACATTATCTTATCTAATTTCTATGTCAAAGTTCAATTTAAATGCATTTTAATTGAAACTTGATTAAGTAAATGTTTGTTTACTGTAGTCTTTTTCGCCCGTAACCTTCTAGATATTGCTCAAAAATAGACATTACTTTCAGATTTTAGTTCTTATATATAATATCGCTGTGCCCTTTGCACTTTTGCTTTCAGCTGTTGCTTGGACGTGTATAGGAGGGAAAGCAATGTTATTAAGAGTCTGTAAAATAATCATGTGTTTTTGTAGTGAATTTCTATAAAGAAACAAAAACATGTTTACTACTTACTTATTAGTCTGCTGTATGACTGAACCATTGTTCTTCATGCAGAATCAAACATATTTTTGTGCTTCATCCCCTCTCCTGAAGCTGAAAACTTCTTCAAAGTCTTGCCAGGCAAAAGTGTTTTCCAACTTTTTAGACTTTGAAATTTTCTACCCTGTCCTTTGTTGTTAGTCAAAACAAGAGTCTGATCTCAGAGGGTCTGCCATGGGGTCTGGGCGTCCTTTGCGGTCCTTTATGGTGCATCAGGCCCGTGATGCTGCAGCTTTGCTCAGCTCAGCAGGTATCGGATGGTGCTGGGTGCCAGGCAGACATAAACGCAGAAACCCGTGGCATGGCTGGAGAAAATGAATCGCATAAAAACAACACAATCTGACTGCAAATGAGCACAGGAGTAGACAGGCAGGCGCAGACGCAGAATGGCGGGGCCAGGGTAGGGAAGGAAGCCAACAGGCCTCAAACCAGACGCTCTGATTCAACATCTCCAATCATTCACACTGCCTTGAGCCACAGCAGCAGTATTATAGGATCCATCAGGATTTCTTTTCTTTTTTTTCCCTCATTGAATCGCTCTGAGACTGACAGCTATCTACATTTACTGACACCCAGGGTAGTAGGAGACTGCAGCGATCGAAGGGGGGTGCCAGGCTAATTGACTGTCTTCCAGCTGGTTGATGGCTGGCTGCGGAAGAAATTTGAGGCTACCAGCTCACCAACATTTTTTTTTCCTTTTCACAGCCTGGAAGTCATGAGCAGTGAAATATTTTGGTTGAGATTTCTGAAATCTGCCGGCCAATTCTCTTTGTCTTCTACATAAAAATATGACTGTGGAAGTGTGCGTCACTATCACTATCACCCTGGCTGTTGAATTTTTTTTTTTGTTTCTATTATGAAAACTGTCTCCACGCTCCAAATGCAGAAAATTAGATGGAGCTGAGGGGGGTCCAGTAAATAAAGCATTTCAGAGGGTGAATTACTGAACAAATAAAGATGTATACCTGCAGCAAAACAGCAGGACCTCACAGTCTTTCCACAGCGGTTGAATCAGCCATGGATTAAATTATGTGTTCCAATTATTTGCTCTGGCCAACAACATTGCACATGGACTTCTTTGTTTTCTTGTTTGTTGCTTTTTTCCCCCGTTTTTGTAGATACTGTAGAAGCATATACATCCAAGAAACTTTGGACCAATTATCCATGGAGACAAGGAACAAAATAAACAAAAACAAAATAATGCAGCTACCCAAGTTCTTTCCAAAATAACTATTGGTTAATGTTAAACCAATAAACTATTCTCATAGCCGAAAACATTCGTTACATGTTGACACATTTTGAGAGTTAAAAAATGAGTTGCGCAGAAAGTTCTCAAATGTGACTTCGACTCTGAAAGAAAATTAATGTTGTTTATTCAATGTCGCATGACTCTGGTTTTTGTGTTTAATGCACTTTGAAATGCCTTTCTGCTGAAATTCACTATACAAATAAAATTTGATTGATTGTTGGATTGGTCACCAGAATTTTAGGATGAGATGCGAGATGCATTCATGGTTTATGTTTAATAGGCTATTCCAAGGAAAAGAGGAAAGGAAGCAATCTGGAATAATTATAGAGCCAATACAAAGTGTGAGTCTTGAGTCACACTTATTACAAAAGCAAAAAAAAAGGTTTTAGACTTGACTTGGGCTCATGCCCTACAGATTTGATCCTTGCTGTGGACTCATTATCTAAGTTTATTAAGTTTTTATCTTAAAGAGTGAATGCAAAATGACATGTGAGCCACAGACTGCAGCTCCTACATGTTTTATTGTGAAAGGACTTATTTAATCACTAGCCAATTTGAGCTCTTAATGTCTCGCAAGAATCTGCTAATTTTTGTGCAGCTTCTCAATCATTACTACATGAATGTCATTCTAAATGAACGATGTATTAAATGACATTGGATCACTTCAGAAAAAGATAAATATCAGTTGTCTCGGACATGTTCTTCCTGTTAAGCTGACTGAGTCATTACTAGGGGTCGTCCGGCTGGAAATATAAAAAACTTCTGCTTGTGTTTATCCAGAAGTTATACATTATTTTATTATTTTACTGTCATGTGACTTAAATATGCTGTTATTTTTTACCCAGATGATACCATCTGTACCGGTTAGATTTGAAAACAAAGGTTTTAAATGTGGATCTAGAAAACATTTTTCCATTATTGTAAAAGTTCTCCAGCTCAGAGTGAAATGAAGAAATCCTTCCAAACCCCATTTAGCGCCCTCTTGGGCCCCTCAAGGGCTGCTGTCCTACATATTTAAGACGTGTTCCTGCTCCAAGACAGCTGATCTATTTGAGTGAATAAGCTTCATAGCTTGTCATCAACATCTGCAGAGGCCAGGCAAGAAGCAACTCATTTGACTTACTTGAGTTAATTGAGTAAATATATATATATATCAAGAGATACAGGACAGACATGGTCAACTATGCCCAAATTGAAAAATTTTGCTTGAGGCAAAATAAATCAATGAATGCAGGCATGGAGCATTGGAGAAAAAACAATGGACTACAGTAGTCATATTGTTGTTGTTCTAAAAATAAAACTCTGTCCTATTTTGATTATTATTTCTAGTGGGGTTTTTTGTTTGGTTTTTTCAGGCTGAATTTTAAACCAAACGTATTGAATTTGGGTATTGAAGAACTAGCACACATTCTCTACAATTTAAATGGTCTCTTGAGTATTGCTGATAAACAAAATCTGATACAAAGCTAATACCCATTTCAATTTGAAGCAGATACACACACAATGTGTGCATCAAAGTCATCATATTGATTTAACGTAAGCTGCCTGAATGAGGGAAAATATGGCGTCCATCGAGCCCATTCAAAGAGAGCTGCATTTGGAATTGATTCTGCAAGAAGATACAGTTTTTTTTCATGGCCTTGCGCTGGAATCTTTCAGGCCAATTATTACTTTTGATTCAACTCTGACCATGGAAGATCAAATGTTGGGATGAGGGCTTGATGAACCGTGGAAATATCACAGTCAACTCTCAGTCCAGCCACCTGCAGCTGCAGGTACAAATCTGAGGAGAAAGAAGCTCCTGTGCTTATGCAGTAAGGACAGTAACAAATAATAATAATGTTTTCACTGGTAAATTTGAGCAGGCTGTATAGATAGATAGATAGATAGATAGATAGATAGATAGATAGATAGATAGATAGATAGATAGATAGATAGATAGATAGAAGTGGTGTTGGCTCCACAGCTCTAGTTCTACCTCGCATTGACAAGCTGTCCACGTCTCTCTGTAATTTAAGGACTTTACCCCAGAGAGCAGCTCTGAGTTATAACATTTCTCTTGACCCATTCTTCTTCTCTATTCTCTCTTTTAATCCTCTACCCATTTTCCTCTGCTCTATGCTTTTATTTTCAAAATCATCTTACCTTTTTGCCCGATTGCTTAGATCATGCACTGATGGCAGCTTCTGTTTAATCGTTGCACCACACCTTTGGCATTTGAATGAAATCTATGCAAGATTACCATTAAAGCTTGTTTAATGGTATTTATTTTCCTAATTATTAAAAAAAACTTAAATACATTGAAAAGCAATTTGATGCATCATACATTGGTGTAAAATTGTTGCTTATAAGTATGGGATTTACATAATTAGGGATAAAATGGCAATATGCAAGTACAAAATGAAGAAACAAATATTGATAATGCTCAAAATGATTTTGGAAGTCATTTATTAAAATAAATTGCTTGCATTTTAAGACACCTACTGGCAGAAAATATGGCACAATGGTGTATTCTTTAAATTATCCTTATCAGTACAATAAAGTACTAGTCATAGTAGAAGTAGCACTAATATGACTATTATCTAATTGTTGAATTTGTGAAATATTGGACAATGTAAAAAAAAACAGTTCTGGTGTTTAACGTCCAAATAATTATGAATTTTCCCACTGTTATTTTTTTGTGTGTGCTTTTTTACCAAGTATAAAACCATATCCAGCAAAATAGCTCAGGGATACGATTAGGTTTCCCCCCCCAAGACCAGCTGGTTTCTCTCTAACTGCATTAAATCAAAAGTAACATTCCTCTTGCCACTTCGAAAGCAATTTACTCCAACTCCTCTTTTATCCCAGTAAATGACAATGTAATTGCGTGCCTGCTCAAAAGACAGATGCTTGTAAAGCAGAACCAGAAGAGCTCATCAAGAATTTAAACGAGTGATGCGCAGTTTAGAACGAGCGAGACAAGATGCGTTTCACCTGCCTCGTCAATGTTGACATTTCCATCAGCGAGTAAGAAATTAGAACCAGTCATTCTGGTTGCTAATTCTACAGCTTAGCATCTCCCCCCGCCTCTGTCGGCAAAGCTTTGCTTCTGTCATAAACCTGCCACAGCGGCTTCACATGCCATGTTCATACAAGTCATGCTCCAGAGGTACGATAGTATTCCTACCCCGCTGTGAGAAACAACAACCTTCACCATGTTCGGTTTAATCACTTAATCTTAGCTTTAATACAGAAGTAAACAAATAAAAGCACATCTAAGTAAATGAACAGTTGGGTTCGTTGTGTAATAGCTCGTAAATCTTTCAGAGTTTGTAATGAGCTTCTTACTCCTCTGGGCTCAGCAACAAGAAATCTGCACTTCACACACGAGTGAGAGCGCCATGCGAGAAGACTCCCACTCTAAATATACCACTGAGAGACTTGGGGGAAAATTGGATTGTTTGTTTGGGGAAGTTGTGTTAATCCATGCAAGGATCTCGCATTCATTTTTGACACCTCAAGAAAACTGCTAGGGAAAAACCTGAGCCATATGCAGCACGACTGTTTCATTCCTGAGACGGCTATCGTGGCACTGCTGGTGTGAGGAGGAGATTTTGCTGTGAAATGCATCTGCAGATTTTAGGCATTAGATACAGTAGCTAAAAGTAAGATGGCACTGGGATCTGTTTGGCTGTTTCCAGGCAACAAGAAAACCACAGAGTCTCCTTTCCTCTCTTTTCTTCACTTCCACCAACTCTTTTTCCTTTCTGCTCCAGGGAACACCCAGTGTTTTTTTTAAATTAAAGCCTTGTAAAATAAATAAATAAATAAATAATATACTTTTTGTCCCCGATTTATTCAGACTTTGCAGTTGAATTATTGCTACATCATCCACAGCATTAAGGACAGGGGTTCCCAGCTCCTGTGAAAGAGTACAGTATGTGCTGGTTTCTGATGCGCAAACCAGGCCAGAGATGTGTTATGTGAGGGTGGATTACCTCAAGATGAATATAGTCAGAGGACAATGGGACATAGGTGGCCTTTGATGTCAAGGCACAACCCCACCATCACTGAGCCAAATCAGATATGCATCCAGGGTTCAGAAGAAGAGCATGTGTTGTCAGACGCACGTGTGACATGTTTACTCCCACACATTAAGACTCGCTTTGTTCTTTGTTTTTCTGTGACATTGAACTAGATTGCTTCTTTTCCATCTTTTAAACCTTTTTTTTCAAATTATGTTTTCTTCCCACCAGTTTTCAATTTAGAATCATTTCCAGGCATTAGATTTACATAACCTTCGTTTATCCAGTGAAGTCTGGCATTCTGCGCTGATGCTTTGAAATCGAGTTGCCACAGAAACACTGTGAGATGTCTCCTGCAAGAAACTACTGTAAGGAAGAAAGAAAAACAATATGACAAGAACCAAAAAAAAGAGAACAATTTTATTCAGAAGCCGCTTCAATTGTTCTTAACCTTGTCATTAATTCCTCTGACCTATTTAAATGTAAACCATTAATTATTTGTGCTGCTTGATGAGAATTTAGGTTTGTCATAGATCAGTGACAGTAACGACAATTCATATAGATTATCTTTGTTTTAAATGAGTAACTCTGGCTTGTGATTGAGGTGTCAGCACAGATATGCAGTAGAATCATAGAGTGCTCCTTTGCTGCTTTTTTTTCACACGTGATTTCACTTGAAATTTAAGAAACCAAATGTACAAGTGATTACTTAAAGCTGGAAATAAAAACAAGTGTGACTTATAAAAAAAATAACCAAACAAATGTATATATCAATTGTACATATAATTTAATTTACACAAACATGAAAGAATTTGACATCAGTTTATTCAATGTAACATATTGCATTTTTAACTTAGCTCCCATCAAAGTTGACTGAAGCAAAGAGAACTTTAATCATTGGAACGGCTCTAAATGAGACTTGCTGTCCATGTTAACCAATGAAGTGTTTAGGTGCTTTTGATAAATTACTGTTTCAGTTTAATTTTATAATACACTGCAGAAAATCAAGAATAATTAAGATTAAGACAAACTCTATAACACTGCAAAACATAAAATCTTACCAAGTACATTTGGTCCCGTGCAAATATCTTAGTACACTTGAAATAGGAACTAAACTAAAATTAACTTATAAAAAACTTTTCTGCAAGAGGAGCATATTTTAAGTCAATTATTCCTTAACATCAATGAAAAGTACTTGTTCTATGGCAAATTATTTCACTTGTAACATGGGGAAATGTCATACAAGTACTTTCTCATCAATACTAAGAAATAAAACAAACTCATAAATCTTTCTGAAAAGTTACTTGTCAGTTAGGATTGTCTTAATTCCTCTGTAGAATGATATTTGCACTAGAAATTAGACTGTAATTACATGGCAAGATTTTGAGTTTTTGCAGTGAAGACTTTAACAGTTATTGACCTGAAACAAAATTTGAGAATTCAAACAAACATGTAAGCAAACAGCTCTTGTGTTTAATGTTGTTTATTCTGGCTGTGAAAATCTTAAATATGGACTCTTTCCTTTAAATATATTCACTACATCCCATTTAAATGGATCCAGTGAGCGTATGCGGGTCGATTCAGAACTAGATGGACACCAGTTGACACACATTGATTATTTTCCCCACTATGCCATTTCATTGATTAAAGACATAAATGATACCTGCTCCCTCCTACAAAGAAAAAAGCTAATTTCTCCTGCACTCCGTTGTCTTTTTAAGCAGTGAGGCAGCACAGGACAGCTTCTCACTGCAGCTGATGGTTCCACGTGATGGATGTAGCCCACAGGTGACAATTCATTCTGACACATCCGGTGACAAAGTCGTGCTTTATAGTGACCGACAGACTTCCTGCAGCCCGGCCTCTCCGCAGATGACGCTTGATATCCGCTGCATAGTGAAAATCACTTGAGCCACATGCCAGGAATTCCTCACAAGGACACTGTTGAGAAGTGTTAGCCTGTAAAGATAAAGTGGAGACTATCTAAAAATATCCCGCATCCCGGCTCTGATTTGATCCAATCTGTGTGCCTTGTGGCCAGAGGTAGTAATTAGTAAAGATAGAATTACTGGGCCAGTTGTTAATTATAACTACTGAGCAGTGCTGTGAACCTGCGTGTGTGTGTGTAAAGTTGGGTTATGTGATTGTGTGTGCAGGCTAGTGTATGTGCATTAAGATTGTGTCTCACTCTCACACACACAACATACAGTAATACCTCCTCACCCTTTACTGGATTTTTGGATCGTGAGCAAAAGGAACAGAGCACAGTCTGCTAAAAAATTAAAGGAGGTAACGAGCAAGTCTATGTTGTAAAATTCCCTGTATTGTATATTCCATGACCTTGTTTTCCCCAGAAAACATTCGTTCAAGATGATAACCCTGAAGGCAGGGGAGGCGAATGGGGGGGGGATGAACATCAAAACCTTGTCTACTTTTCAATTGTTTTGTCTCTCTGTTACATGTGAACTGCATTCACTGGCAAACCATCAATTATTAGAAGGCACAACGAAACCTGAGAACGAAAGATAAGCTAAGACTCCTTGTATAAGTACTTCATCCACTGAGATAGAGAATATAACTTCAAAGCTAATTGTTTTTTTTTTCCCATTCTTTGCTGTCCTTCTTATTCTTTTCATGAAGTACACGCAGGAAGCGGAGAAGTAGAAACCTTCCTTTTTACTTTCGCTCCTAATAAATTCTCCCGCTTTTATCCCTTGTCCTAATTTAAAGGCAAATTAAAATTCATTGGATTTCAACATGTTCATTAGGCTATGAAGGTGAGCTTTGTGTGGGAGGATGCAGTGCTTTAAAAGTACTTCTCTCTCTGTATAAAATGAATGACAAATAGAAAGCAGAGCACAAGGCAAAGAACTGGTGGCGGTGTTTTAATTGCAAAATAATTAATTTACCCTGTAAAAGAACGAATAGACTTACAGTAATTCACCGGTGTGTTTATATGTAGATTCCATTTAGATATTACAAATACTTACCAAACAGACATCCCAATACGTCCTTCACCCTAAAAGACCTGTGTGCTCCTTTACACCACTGCTATCGCAGGTAGCAGGAGGTATTACATGTTAAACCTGCACTTTCCCTCCAGTTCACAATTACACACTACCTTGTGATGGTCTGTCATATAAAATTCTAATAAAGCTCATTTTTTGTTACAAAGTTCTCTTGGATATTAAGGACAGGGCAATAACCCAGCTTTATGTTTGTTGACTAAAATGCATTTGTTTTGGAGTGCAAGTTAATTTTTAAAGAATAGAAATGAATATATTATTAGAATTATATTATTATTATAATATTAAGTATAGAATATAGTGATTGTATAAAATAGACAGAAATCACAGATGTATCTCGCTTTACACACTTTAACTTTGCTTCCAATTAAAAAACGAAAAAAGAACATAACAGGTCAGGGTGAAAAATAGCAAATTACTTAACATATGGAAATGAACCATCAAAGGGTGATAATACATTATGCGAACATTGCCGTTGTTAGAGGCTACTCCTAAATTACCCTTATTATAGATAATGATTCTTTGCATGAACAAATAACTAATGGGTGTTGTTTTTTTTAAGTAACCTTCTCTTAACAGTCAGTGTCATGCAGATGTATTTTTCTGATGTCCAAACAAACGTACTTTCAGCCATGGCCATTGTATTTTAAATAAACTCAAGGACTCATGTACAGTATGAACTAAGCTGTTACATGAAAATGGCTTTAGTTGGGAACGCATGTCTCAGTTATTAATGTGTGTATTTCGTAAATGTTATTACATATCAATGGGATTGTTGTAGTAAACTACTGTGATAAAACTATTTTAATACTCTTGATTAAAGTTTTTGAGTTTATATGGTATATTTGCATTCCTTGTGAAAAGCTTGCATTGCTTTTGTTTCACATGCTAGCATTAAGATAGTCCAGGTCATTCTCATCGAAATATACTCATTATTTTGATTATGTGTCGATTAAACTGCCATATCATAAAATGCTAATTTGGTGAAATGTGTCTTGGAATAGTTATACAACATGTGTTAGTGTGCGTGTTTGCATGTGTGTGTGTGTCTGCGTGTGCATGTGTGTGCATTTGTTTGTAATAATTTGTGGGGATGATTTTCCTGACACATACTACATTGTGGGGACCAATTGTTCATTGTGGGGACCGGAGCCTGGTCCCCACAATGGGAAACCCTACTTTTGGGTTAGGGTTAGGAAAAGGGTAAACGTAAGGTTTAGGCTGTAGAAATGAATGGAAGTCAATGGAAAGTCCCCACAAAGATAGCCATGCAAACGTGTGTGTGTGTGTCACCAGAAATGTTTTTAAATTCCCACATATCACAGCAAAAATATTTCGAACTACAGCTCTAGTGGTAACTCAGTTTATTTTCAAAATTTAGTTTAATAGCCATAAGAAGTAAACATTTTTTTCAAACTCTAGACGTTTGTAGACAAGCTGGTAGTGTTCTGTCACCTTTGACAGCCAGCAGGTCCTGGTAGGTGAAGCTGCCTCACATTGTCACATTGTTGGCACAGGTGCCTCAGAATAAATTGTGGGTTACTGATAATCTTGTCAGTCTTATACCCATAATAATGTTTAGGGATGTGACTTCAAGTGAATATAGGACATGCCTAGGTGATTAATTTATTTGACATTTAAACGGTTAGCTAATTAATTTGTGTTGGAGCTTTGCATTCTATTATGTCTACCTTGTTATGTTCATAATATGCAACTTTTGAATGTTCATCCCTCATTCCTACCACCTCCAGTCACGACGGCGTAATAAAACTGCTGATATTCTGTTTTGGCTTACATGCTTTAAACAATGCTCTTTTCACAGCGACTTCTTTAGAAGTTCTAGTGGGGGATCAAAATGTCACACCGCTTAACTTTTAAGAATTATCCCTTAAGAATCATGTAACAGTGTCACAATACTGAAACCAAAAAGAGACCAGAAATAGACCCATTCATGCTATCAGGAGATGAGACTGGAGCTTACAAAGGTGTCCTGTTCCGAATGATATGTTCTTGATTCCTTGCCAGAGAAAGTAAGGCTGGCTTCAGTTCTGCTATTAATTCCATCTTAAAAGCATTTTACCTTCTTACTTTGCTGCAGTGGAGACAATGAGGAAGAGAGCAGGAAATAGATGGAAGGAGGTGAACGGAGAAAACAGAGTTCGCCGGGTCTTGGCCTGCAGTGGATACTGGATCAGCAGTGTATGTGTGTGTGAAGGTTAGGTGCATTTGAATAAGTGCATGTTTGTGTGTATGTGCTGGGACTCAGGGGTTGATGGGAAAAATCAAGGACAGCCGCCTGTGCCTTCCCTAACTCTGTTAGGCCAGACTGGCATTTTAATAAGGGCTGGTGAATACCACTGCTTCATCCCCCAGGGAAGCTAAACACACACATCCACACGACTTATGCCACATGCGTACAAATTATCCAGAGCAAGGTAGAGCCACACATCATTCGTAGGTAGGTGAGTATAAACGCTACAACAACGATGTATATATATATATATATAGATATATATATCTATATATATATGTATGTATATATATATATATATATATCTATATATATATTTATGTATATATATATGTATGTATATGTATGTATATATATGTATGTATGTATGTATGTATGTATGTATATATATATATATATATATACATGCACTTTGCCACCATCAACATCTTGAGTTGTGCCTCATGCAAAATTCAAGCTTGTAAATGTATTTTTTGTACCTTTTTTTAGGTTTCACTTCTTTGCAAAATCACTCATAAATGGTGTGTTGATATAATTTTACATAATATCAGGCAGTGAGATTTTTCTGAAGACTCTAACCCGACTGTGAACATGTTTTTTGAGACGTTGTGGTTTGGGGAATCTTTTGTTCAGCAAGGACAAGTAAAGTGGTCAGAATTGATGGCAAAATGTCAGGGGCCACAAAAGACTTTAGAGAGGGGAAATTCATGTCTTAGCATGGCCAAATTCAAGTTGAGACCAAAATCCGATTTAGAATCTGCAAGAAGATGTGAAGACTGCTCTTCACAGATATGTTCCAGCCAATCAGACTCAGCTTAAGCTATGTTGCTAGCTTAAGCTAGGCATTTCTCAAGACAATATCACAGTGTAAAAGAAAGGTTTTAACTGGAATTGGTTTATCTGTTTCCTTTATACATTTAATAAAAAAAATGAAACTAACAATTTTAATATACCCATCTGATTACTCAATAACAGTGGCAGTGAGAGCCACTAATGAAATCCTTGCTCACTGGTGTTATAGTACTATTGTCTGAACAAAGTACTCTGTGGACATGAAATGTGAAAACACTCTGACATGTCAGGCATGGAAACAACTGTCAGTGGGAATTGGGATAAGACGAGACTGCAGTGGAAAATAAACGCAGCTTACATTTGTGGCTGCTATGTTATAATTCCCCATGCAGACTCACTTCTCAAAGCTCATCTGTGGAGTCTAACATGGACATATGAATGTTGGCTCATATTGACCGGTGCAGATGAAATCAGAGTCATACATAATGTTCACACGAAGCGTGCCTGCTTCTGATATCGATCGGAAGCGGCGAAAAAGGAGAGGATGCTGGCTCACCGTGATGCGCTCATTGGATTTCTGCTTTCACACTCCCTTACCCCGCGCAACATCCTGTGTCAAAACTTGTGTAAAGCCTCTCCGTGTGGAAGGTAAGACAGTTGTAACACACTCCTCTCCCCTTCCCTCTGAAACATGTACTTGTCATGAGCTACTTCCAGAAAAGTACTTAACATTTTTATACAGCACATTCTTTTTTTTTTTAATGGCTTTGAAAACATGAGTAGGAAGCTGGATACACAATGATTTGACAGGAGCAACTTGAAAATGCAGTTTTGAGCTAATAGGTTGACCTTTTAAGATGACAAGTGTGTAATGTGATTGTGTTCAAATGACTGTGTTTCGATTTCCTTGAGATTCATTTTTACGCAGCAGGGAGAGAAACTCGTGAGAGGGATCAGAATGGTTGTGATACCACTCGGCCTTTTAAGCAACAGAGGAAAGAAAAAAAGAAAAAAAACACATCAAGTCCCCACTGAAGATTAAATCCACTGGGATTAGCTTTGCTTTTATCTTTTTGTCGTCATTTCTTCTGGGTATTCTCTCTAATTTTTGATTGTTCAAGAAAGGTTAAACCAAATCTCCGTACAAGAGAAAAAAAATGAGGATCTTATCTTTGCTTTTTGCATGTGATTTGATCCTGTTCCTCAGGCTGTATGACCTTCAGAGTTCACTGGTTCAGTTCACAGTAGGGGAAAGAAAGCTCCGGTAGGTCTTGGACAACGTTCTCATCAAATAATGCTGCCTATCCCAGAGGTATGTCTTTTTGTCAAATGGCAGAATTTAAGTATCTTCAGACCCTTAGAGTCTCTACACAGTCAGTGTGTTGTTTGGCTGCAGCCAAGTTGGGTTTGTCTTCATTGCAATCTGTTCTTCACTACTGTGGGCGAGAAAATGGGCAGAGACGTGAAAAACATGGGCGAAGGAGCTGTGGTCAGCACTCAGATGATGCCATATTTAGCAACAGTCAGAAATGGAGAACCTCCTGGTTCTGGTTCTGATGGACTCAAATAAACCCAGATATTTAATTTGGTCTTAAAGGCAAACATCCAAAGCTGTCAAGTAGTCAAGATCAAAAACCCAAAAAGGATGTTGCATCTTATCCTCCATCTGCCTGTGATCATGGCTGATTCAAATGATTTAATTTAGTCTTAAAAATGACATTGTTGGCTCAAATATAAAGAAAAAAAATCTTATTAGCTGATTAGTTTTCTATATGCACAAATCTATTTTGTGAAACTGTTTTTTTTTTTTTTTAGCAAGTGCAACATTGACCAAACTGCACCGTTTCTCACTTGAGAGACGCTCGCCGCTCGCCGGGCTGTGAAAATGGTCACGCCACTCCAAAGGTTGACGCATGTCCTCCTGGCGCTACTCATAATTACACCGAGCAGCTCTGTGGTGACGTGAATCACGGGCCAATCAACAAATGCAGTCTGCTGTCCATCAAATCACTTGCACACAATACACAGCTAGGTTTGGCTTGTGCTAACTCTGAGGTGGTTTTGAAACACAAGTCTCTCTCTGCTAGTAGAGACAAATCTGGCCCGACCCGAGTAGGGAGGAACCGGTTAAAGCCACATCTGTGGTGTAAAGGATTTTGCTGTGCTGTGTTTAAGTGTTTGTGGAAAGATGTGGAAGATGGGCATCGACATGTCTTTGGGTTAAAAAGTCAGGGTTGTGTACCTTTCTCAAATGCTTCATTCAAGAAAAATATAAAGTATTTATCCATACAATAGTATCTACTACATCCCCTGCGACGGACCGGCATCCTGTCCAGGGTGAACCCTGTCTGCTGCTCAATGCCCGCTGGAGATAGGCAATGATTACTTATACATCTGTGCACAACCCCAACACATATACGCCCCAGCTAGTTCCCCTTACATTATTGGAATTGCCCAATGGGCATTGACAGCAGGAGTTTAATGAATTAAAGTGAACGCAGCTGACTCAGTTCAATCGATAACAGGTCCCCAGTGGAGCCCTGCGCTCTGAACTCTAGAGACAGCCAGGGAGGTGGGCTGGAAAGACGGAGACGGTGTCACAAAGAGAGCAAGAGAGGAAAATAAAAGAGAGAGTGAAAAAGAGCACACAAAGGAGAAAAAGAGGAGGGACGAACCCTCAAGAGACGTGATGTGAAGGGAAAGAGCTGAGCTGAATGCAAAAATGGATGGAGATGCTGAACAAAAACCGATGAAAGGGTTAAATGTTATGCGGTTCCTTGCATCACATTAATGGCTCCTGAGGCTTTTCCTCAGGAGGGGTGGTTTGTATTATATCTTTTAAGATCCTTTGAGATCTGCACTTGATTTATCTCTCTTTTTATATATATTTATATATTTCACATCCCAACAACAGCATGTTTGTGCTTTACTGCTCAACAAACAAACTGGGACTTTATCACACATGTGGCCTCATTCAGTCCAGCATACATGGAAGCAACATTCGTCTTGCGCTTTGTTGCAGTGCTGGAGTCACAACTACCAAGGTCTTTTGAGCATTAAACACTTGAGGCCGGTGTGCTTTGCTCCAACAGGTGGTCTGAGCTGAACAAAACAAAAGGAACGGACAATTTTTGTTTTGCTTGAGAAAGAATTGAATGCGTTTTGACCTCGTAAAGGATTGTGTAAGATAAAATGTAACCCGTCTTACAAGGATGAGAGCGTGCTGCTTTATGTCTACGATTCTAATCCCCCGCCATGAAATGGATTTAGCATGTTATATGAGATGTATGTCACAGATTCAGAGCACAGTGGCAGTCTTAATGAGGGTTTAGATGAAACGTGTTGCATATTTTAAATGCAGCTCAGTAGGACAATGTTTCTGGAGGAACCCAAGGTGAATACATTTTATGTACTGTCTTGCTATCGCCGCAATAGCAGGGGAAAGCTTCTTTCCCTCACTTGTGCTTCTTTCCTTTCCTCCTGTGCGGCTTCTCTTGGAGTATTAAATTAAATATACTTAATGTGCTTCTTTGAACAGAAGGTTTTATTCAAGAATATTCCACAATACAATCAGTTATTCTGTTCTGTAGGGATAAATAGTCTAGCACCAGCTGTAAAATTTGTGCTTAAATATTTTGAAGTTTGAAAAACAAATACGACTTTTTCTTTCCTCCTATTGTTAACTTCCTTGCATTAGTTTATTTCCCCCTTGCGTTTCCCCCAGACCCTCTGCTCTCTTATATTTTTTCTGCTGCGACAGAGAACAGTTTCACCTGTCATGTCACACTTGTGACTGACTGCGTGACGGATGGTATTCTGGTTAGAGCTCGGCTCTGTTTAAGGCACGCAGTGGGGCAGAAGCTCCCTGCCACCTCCCACATTACCTGTCACAGCCCTGCGCCCTGCTCACGTCACCCCTTATTACCAGGATCTTCACTTCACGTTCGCTGTTCTCTCACAGGAGCCTCGCTCCAACTTTCGCCTTCATTCATTAGCTTCTTACTGGTGCAACTGTCGGTTTATTATTATCATTATTATCCATTATTGTTTTTAAACTTCTTTCAACTTGATATTGTCATGCTTTTTTTTTTTAAACAATTTACACAGAATTATGCAAACTGTAGATCGGGATCACAGCTCCAAAGACGTGATAAAGCCTAATACTCAACGATGATCTTGAAAAGTTTAAGTGGCAGTGCAAAGGGTGGAGAGGAATGAGCAATCAGCAGCAAACAGAGAAAAAAAATACAGTATGCTGCACATGCAAGAGATTGTATTTAAAAGGAGTAAATTTTCTAGTTAGTTTGCTCAAATGTTTTATTTATTTATTTTTTTTTAGAGAAAAACAACCATCCTTACCACTACCATGGTAGTGGGCGCCTGTGGCTCTGTGGGTAGAGTAGAGTAGTCGCCTTGCGATCAGAAGGTTGTAGGTTCGATTCCAGCTTCCTCCTGCCACGTGTCAATGTGCCCCTGTGCAAGGCACTCAACCCCAAGTTGCTTACCAAGCTGCGTATCAGTGTATAAATGTGTGAGCGTTTGTGAGTGGAATGGGTGAATAGACTCTAGTGTAAAGCGCTTTAAGTGGTCAAAATGATTGGATAAAGCGCTATGTAAGTTCAGTCCATTTACCATTACCAAAATATTATGTTAATATATTGACGTAAACACAAAATGGGTAACATTTTTGCTAATTACAAGTCGTCTCTTATGGGAACTACGTAATAAAGTCGATTACTTTGCCAGTCTATGTTTTACGGAGCAACACATGTATAGCAGACTGGCATCAGCTGGTGTGTTGTAGGGCTGTTGGCTTGGTTTAGAGCAGTAGCTGAATTTGTCCCACCTGTATGCAGAGGGAGTCCTTCAGCCAGCTTGACTTGCATCGACGGTTGATGGTTCTAAAGTCCTTATTCGTTTAATTTGAGGGCTGCTGTTTTGCTGCTTGTTTTTGTATGTTGTAATCTTTTGTACGCCCTTGCCTTTCCTTGCATGTGTACATTAACATTTGTCTTTTGGCTCCTGAAAGCATTTGAACATTTTATTTTACTGCTAATTGAGAAGATCCAGCACACTCAATGTGATTCAAGGAAACTTTTCTTTTTTTTTTTTCCTTTACCTTTTAATTCCATTAGCCTCTCTGTCCTTTCTTTTATAGAGTACTTTCATGCATTATCCAATCCTGCTAATCATCGTGCGCTTGGATGGACCAAGTGTAAGAATTTATTTATGCTAACAAGGAACAGGGCAAATGCAGCCTTTCCAGGTACTGCTCTGGTAATGGGTCCTTGACTGATTGACAGGCCTATTCTCTGCTCCTCCTGAGTGACAAGTCTGCAGTCGCCCGTGCAACGTAGGAAATGAGAGTGGAATTACAATACCAACCATGTCACCTCCTGAGGGGACAGGAGAAAGAAAAATACAATCACATTCCCCATCAACCTCCCACCTCCCTCCACCCCCACGGCACACGCAGACAGACAAACACACACACACACACACACACACACACACACACACAGACACACACACACACACACACACACACACACTGACGCACGTTATTTGCAGTCTCCATTTCGAAGGTATACATGCCCACACACAGCTTGGCTACAGCTGTGTTTTTATCAACTATTATGCCAGCTTGTATTTGATCCCCACATTAAATCCACCTCCAGTTGTGTTAATGTGAAGATGAATGAAACCCGGCGTGTTTTAGTTTTCTAATCAAAACAGGCCAGGTGTAAAAAGTCTAGGTATACAAAGGCTCATTAAAGTATTTACACCCCCTGAACATTTTCAAGGGGTGTTTTTTAAATACATTTTCTAAATGTCTTTAATAAAGCTCTGAGGACATATGTATTAACCCCCAATATGCTGATATCCCTAAATAATGCGAAGTAAGCTGAATTTGACACTGTAAGGTGTTGTAGCAACATCATTCTGCAGAGATGTGTTTTTATTTTTATGTTTTCAACAGTTAAGGGACAGCTGGCTGTAGCTGATGGGAAACAGAAAAACAGAACAATCTTGCAAGAAAACCTGCAAGAGGCTGCAAAATACTTAAGAAATTGACAGAGGTTTAGAACTATGACACAAAACAAAAGAATAATTTAGATTGACGGACATCCACATGAAAGAATGGTTTATACAAAGACCAGATAATAATAAAAACAAACAAACAAAACCAGTCCTAAATTCAAATGTGAATGTGCGGAAACACTTGAAAATTGCTTCATCCATCCGGTTGAGATTGAGCTTTTTTCCAAAGGACAATTGGGGAAAAATGTCTGAAGCTGCATTTCCTCCACTGGACCCATCTCTATTTCCACTGCGTTTCCCAAGTAAAAACATTTTACCAGAAAAAGCTCTAGTATAAAGAGAGTACTTTTTAATTTGCCTTGAAACTTTGCAGCAAGTTTCGTGGAGGGAGATTGGTAAATATTTCACATTGTTTGATTTTTTTTAACACTATAAATTGGTCATTTTAGCTTGAAACAGTCTAAAGTTAAAATTTTCTATCAATTTTAACTTTTAAATTTCATAACTTTGACCAAGACTGAAGATCTTCTTGTGCATTTTCTCAGGCTTTATTTAACATAAACAGACATGTTCCTCATAGACGTATGCAGCAACAAAATATATTTTAAATTTGCTACAGTCTCACCTTTTGATAGAGTTAGTGGTGACTTTGTGGTCTAAACTGTAGCTGCTGTGACAATATTCTTGTTTGTGGTGTTATTGCTAAAAAAAAACAAAAACTCATGCCTCGCAGTGGTTGTGTCCCCAGAAACAGCTCAGTCAACACGGCTGCAATGGAGGGAGTTAAAATTCAACACCAGCGGCCTTGTTTTGGACCCCATATTGGAAACCGTCAAGCTTGTGGAGACATGGCCAAAAACACTTGCAGTTGTAGCTGCTATAGAAGGAGGTTCTACAAAGTATTGACTCAAGTGCGTGGGGTGGAGACATTTTCATGCCACACTTTTCATATTTGTATTTTTATCTGAATAATTGTTCATACTTGTCACGGTCATGCACTACGCATATTCAAATGCGGACAAAATAGATTTAAGCCAATGTAAAACAGTGAAGTGTGTGCCTGTCTTTTTAAGAAGGTACAATAGATATTTGTTTTCCAATCTGGACACATTTGAACAACACGCATTGTGTTTATTTTATTTGAAAAGAGTGACGATCAAATCTAGTCCCCATGTTTAAATAGGGACTAAATTCATTTCATTGTTATCCTACTGCAGGATAAACGTGCTTTGATTTGAAACAACTAAAATATATTTATTATTTTACACTGTTTCTGGGATTTGCTTAAAGTAACGACCATAAAATGTTACATGTCTTTTTTTTTTTTTCTCGGCCCAGGAAAATAAAAAAGAGCGATTCCATCCTCTAGAGCCAAGTTATGTTGTCTATTTACTCTGCATAAGAAAATGCAAATTCAAATCCACATTTCCTTTGCTGTCACTCACTTCTAATCCCTCTAAGCTGGTTTAAAAAAAAAAATAATAATAATAAGTGATGATGACCAAAGCATCAGCCACGGGAGGGGATTTGCAGCCATTGTATGGTTTGTGGTAGGATTTCAGCATGTGCATTACTCTGTGTGTGTCATTACCATGGCTTGGTGAGTATGATGCTTGGGTAGATTAAAGTTTAAGTGGGGACATTTTCCATTAAAAAGCTTCCTATTATGTCTGCTTTTCAAACGGAGGTGGCAGCCCGTCTGGAGTGTGCCACATTTACTGTCGTTCCCTCTCCGCTTTGACTTTACTGCCTATGACGTTAGTGGGGGTGTTTATGAGTTTATAAAGCCTCATGATGCATCATCATGCCTTTATAAATTCAAAATGAAAACATAGACCGCCTGCCGCTCTCTCTCTCTTGCTCCCCAACATCAAGCCCCTCATTTTCTAACCATCCCAGCGCACTCATTTAACCTTGTTAAACCCCTTAAACTGGGCCGCTCATGGGCCGTTACATGCCACAGTAATCTCTAACAGGGGATTCATTTCTGTCGCTGTTAAAGAGGGAGCTGTTCACATCCGCCATAGGCAGTATAATTTACAGACACCAAGCTCAAGATGTTTAGAGAAAGAGAAATGGTTTTTTGTTGAGATGTTACTCACGGATAGGGCCTTACGGGCAGAAATAAAGACTAGAGAGAGAGAGAGAGACAGAGAGAGAGAGAGAGAAGGTGAGGGATGGGAAAGAACAGTGAGGGCTATTGTGGTGTAACAGGCCAAAAGAGTGTAAAAGGTTTTGGACTGTAATTGTGGAGTAGATTCAGCAGTGGGGATGCAAGAAAAGCTCTTTCACATCTGCAGTGTTAAGCAACAGAACAGGTGGATACATCTAGATTGTACATATCAGCAATAACTGATAAATACTCATCAGGAATCCGTATGCACTACCACGAGGTTCAGTGCTTGGGCCAATTTTCTCTCTCTCCTTTAGTATTTTACATATCTGTATTCTTACAGCATGTATCTTTACATAGCATCAACATATATCCTCGATATATAATTTAGGTATTTTTTGTTTGTTTTTTTTTCAGTTAGAACTGGGGTTTCTGAACTAGACATGAAGAAGAGTGAGTCCATGTATACTTTAAAATTAACTAGATAAAGACTTCACCAGAAGAAAATGTAATTTTCCGAATGGCCTAAACCAGAGTGGATATCTAAATCTGAGGAAGACTGAATGATCATTTTGTTTTCCACACATACCTTACACTTTATTATGAGTGCGTACAGTTTTGGAACTTTCTTTTACAATCTACAACATGCTGCAAAGAAATAAACCTACAGAGTTTTAGTTCAGAGTTAATGATGTAGTAGCACAGGGTTTGGTGTTACTGGGTGATTTTCTGTACTCTGGCTTTGCTTCCACGTGGTAAAAATTACTAGACAGTAGAGAAAACATTTCTGATGTTATGCTGATGATCCTGAGTTATGTTTATCCAAACAGCTTAGTGGATCCAATCAGTTAATTAGACTAATTCTCATTTCTTAACCACCCCAGCGCACTCATTCAACCCTGCAAAACACTTCAGTTACATGCCACGGCGATCTCTAACAACAATTTTATTTCTGTCATTGCTAGAGAGGCGGCTGCTCACTACCTCCACAGGCCAAGCTCAAGATGCCTAGAAAAAGATTTTTGTTGTGATGTTACTCGAGGATATGGCCTCAGGGGCAGAAATGAAGAATAGAGACGGGGTGCTTAGAGCCGGGAGAGAACAGTTGTGCCTTTATAGGCATAGCAGGCAAAAACAAGGTGAAGGGTTTTGGACTGTAAGTGCACAGCGGAGGCAGCAGTGGGGGCAAAAAAGCCAGATCCATGTCTGCAGTGTTAAGCAGTGGCTGGGTGGACGCAGAGCCGGCCATAATGAACCCTGTTGAAGGTTAGCTGGATCCAGGTGGCCAGGTTTTCAGAGGTGGACAAAAGGCAATCAGCCTCGTGCTCCTCTTGTTTGTGTGTGTGTGTGTGTGTGTGTTTGTGTGTGTGTGTGTGTGTGTGTGTGTGTGTGTGTGTGTGTGTGTGTGTGTGTGTGTGTGTGTGTGTGTGTGTGTGTGACCTGCACACATTCCTTTGCCAGAAAAAAGGGGATCAGTCAGAGAATGGAATTTTCATAAGGCGTCGAGAATTGCTTTCATGGGAGCAGGAGTGCGATGCTTTAGATGGACTGGCATTATAGCTGCGGCAGACTTCTATTGGAAAATCCCTTCAAAATTCGTTGTGGTTAGAATAAAGTCTCGGCGTCAAGCATAAGACCAGTCAATAATTCTCAACTGTAAATTGATAGTTTTGAGTGTATTGCCTATCTTGGTGTCACAGGCCCCTGAAATTGTTTTTTGCTGAGCGATGGGTATCCAATCCTGAAGTTAATAATACTTGTATTTTACTCTTGCAGCTGCAGCTATATGCCCTCCTGCTGTAAGCTTCAGACTGGGCTCATGAGTGTACCTGTTTGACTGAATTAAAACCACTCACAACACTGTGCTATTAGGAGGCGCCATATGAGGAAAGAAATAGTGATTGCTTTGTTCCTGGAGATGTTCTCCACCACCACAGCGTGAGGCTCACTCTGCAGGGAAACCGCTAGATGTTTTAGGGCCACAGATTTGCCTATAAATTTTTCTAACTGCTTTTAAGCCAACAGATGACAGAAAATGGATTTGGGGTCAGATCACAGTTTTTTGACAGCATTATGCAATTTCGTGCTCTCATAACAGCCTGTAATGGTTCTCCTTTACTCCTCGACTCCCTGGCTCTTGTGCTTCTCGCTTAGATTATCCACAGGGTTTATCTTTCATGGCACGTGGTTATATTTCTAACTGCACTGTTTTCAAGTGCTAATGCATTTAATATCAGAGGCTAATTAAATCGGCAAGATCGCTTTGGTACAACATCTGTTCCCCTCTTAATAAGCAGGGCTGTCTTGAAGCGATTGTGTTAAGTGTCATTAAATGCTGATCAAAGGCTGCTGGCAGGTCAGTCCTGGTAAACATTGCTGAATGCTGAACTGTGCATTCCTTGATTTCAAACCATTCTTTATTTACCAGTTTCAGCATTTTCTCTTTCTTTTTTTCGTGATATGTTTTGGTTCCGTTTTCACAAACAATTATACACTTTGCAAACTATTTAGAAAATAATATTTGTTCAGGGAAAATAATGTGATTGACCAGATATTATGTATTTTCACAATTAAAGTTTTAAACCAGAGATGAAAAAACAATGAAGCTCAGATTGTTTTGTTTCAGTCTTAATGCTATTAGAACAGCATGTCCCCGTTTTCTTGTTATGTTTACACAGTGACAACTCACAGAAATAAAAAAGGTTTACTTTAACAGTAAGTAACAATACTTTAAATTAATCAATTAAATAATAATAATAATTAATTGTAAATGGTAAAAAACCTGTACATTTACAATTACTGTGTTCTCACTAAAAACTAATAATTTTGTCCTTTTATAAAGAAAATAAGAAGGCAAAGGTGGTAGAAGTCTTTGTAAGCAGTGAAAAAAACAAAGTTTTATTTCATGAAGGCAAGTTTAGCATATATATATCATTGATATATCTATGTATATATATATATTTATAATCATTGTGCCAACTGTTTAGAAACATTCTTCATTTGGTTTGCCATAGTTAAAATATGCATGACCTTGCCTGAAACGTAATTGTTGCCTGGGTGGATGACAAGTGAGCAATTTGTTAGATTTAAGTAATGAAGATGTCGAGGTGAACATTTTATGAAGCTTAACTGAATATGTGAAGCCCTTTAAAATGTTTTAAACAATGAGGCCTATTGAGAAAGTTCTGAACCTCTTCCAATTCACAACACAGACTGCAACTTCCCTTCACAAAAAATCACGTTGCTTACATAATAGAAAAATCTGCCTCTTTACAGCAAGTGGGTCTAAAGGAAAATACATTTTGAAGGGTGTTGGCGATTAGTGTAACTTACACTTTACAGCTGTCCTGGATAACTAGGCAGTGAAAAACACTGTCTTCACAAACAGAAAACTGTTTCAAAAACCATATATTGTGTTTTTCAGAACGTATCTAATTCAATGCCATTTCGATTCAATTTAGTTTATTTATTTCACAACAAATGTCATGTGGAGGCACTGCACCAAAAAGTGTTTTTAATTTAATCACACATACAATCCTAGGGATTTACATATTTCCAGGTTTTACCAGTTTAAACCTTTTACATTTTGAACTACAAAGTTTAAAAAAAAATAAAAATAGTTCAATGTGAACAGCAGAATAACCGTCAGCACAAATGTGAGGTCAGATGGCAGCCTCAGATGTTGATGTTAGATGTCAGATGTTGTCTCTTTGACATTTTTGCAGTTCCTCCTAATGTGTTGACAAAGATAACATAAATTATATTTAAAGTAATAATTGATCATTATGTTTTTTTTTTTAATCAAATGGACATTACAGTTCAAACAGTCTTGTTCTGATGAAATGCTCAAGGCAGATTGCAAGAAAAGGCAGAGGCCAAGTTCAAAGTGTTGGACTGCAAAGTGAATTTTCTTTTAAGTTACGTTTTATATATACAGCATTTTTAAGACAGCTGAAGGTAATATAGTTACTTGATTGTGCTATAAAATGACACTGTGTCTGGGAATTGCATTACTCTCTCCCCTTAAAATTAAACTAAATTCAATTTTAGACAGTTTTCATTTTATTCTTTGTAATAAATATTTCTTCTGTGCCTATATTCAGGCATACATAAACTTGTAAAAAGTGATCAGTTTCATTCTCTACCACCTTGATTTTCCTGCTGGGTGTTAAATTACAAGAAAAACACAGTGAGAATTTTTAAGTGGACGGTATGTTTTTATTACTTAATATAAAAATAAACGTTTCTAGGCTGTACTTTCACATATTGGAATTCATTCAATGTCAGAAAAAGAACTGTTTACTTTAACATTTTGATATGATAAGTTGAATAAAAGTGTTAGAACATTAATGACTTCTTTCCACAGTTTATACCAAGTCTCAACCTTTTGAATAAATGGGAACTATATTAAAGTTCAGTTTAAAACCATTTTAAAAGCTAGTTAAATCTGCTTTATTAAACCATACAAAACACCAAAGCAAGCCTTGTAAAGGTTTACAGACTCCATGATATTTATGGTCCAAGCAATACGCCTTTCATGAAAAGTCAATTGATTAGGTTGGCTCAGATCTTTGGAAGCTTTTGTGCTTCTAAAGTTTCTCTTTTTCAACAATTTTCTCCTTTCTCCACTTTGCCTTGAGTGCCTTGTTCTGATTTAGTGTTTCACTGACTTGTTTTTCTTTGCATTTTTTTCTCCATATAATGCTTAAAAGCATTTTGGGTTCAATTGTGTGAAGCATTGGTGTGTGGTGCTGAACTAATAGCTTTTAAGTTGTCAAAGGGAAAAGTAGTCCACAGTGAAAGAAATGTCTTGGGCCTGCATGGAATTCATTCAAAAGGGGCTCCTGTGCAGTTTTATTGTGGAAACCAGATTTGGCCACATCATTTTTGTCTTTCTTTTCTTTTTCGTTTTTGTTTTTTTTTTTTTTTTTTGCAAAAAACTGGTTAGCAGCAACAGTGAATAATAATAATCAGTCTGAGTGCATTACAAATGGGGGGCGGAATCAAACATATTTAATATAGGTTAAGGACACTCAATTGAAAGGGAGACATAACTTACATCATGTTTGTCCCCATTTGTAGTAAAAACTGCAAGCACAGTACATTTACCAAGACCAGTATTTGTCTTTGTTTCTCATTTGTTCTTGAGCTTTCTTTCATTTGTGGAATGGTGTGTTGCATTTTGAGATCTTATTTTCTGCTTTCTCTTGTCAGACAGGTCCTATTTAAAACCCAGGTATGGCAGTAATCAAGCCATACCTGTATTTGTGACCACTGAAACTGAACTCACCTTTCCAGAAAGTTACTAACACTTATTTATGCAGCAGGTGTTTACTTTTTAAGACATGCAATATTGGATATCAACTCGCCATTTGACAACAGCTGGGTATTTATTGATGGAACTCTTTGTCTGAATTATTATATTTTTACAAACCTTTATGTAGTTGCATTTGTATCTGGTATTACGGTGTGAAAAATGTCAGGGTCTTGCAGTGGGATAGAACTGATCACGTTCTATTCATCCATGGTTAAAAAAAAAAAGAAGAGAGAGGCTGGTCAGCAGCTCAGGTGAGCAGGGAAATTGTGCATCTATTGCAGTAAGCCAGAATCTATGAGCGTTATACAACGCTTCTTTGCTCTGGCAATCTTTTACAGGGAAAATAAAGGACTGTGTAAGTTTTATCAGCACTGCAGTGCTCCCTGTGAAGGTTTCCTCTCAGGAAATGGAGGAGGAAGTGAGGGGTTGTGCTCCATCAGTTATCAGATATACAGTAGTTGCTCTGGGATATTACTCCCTGATAGATTCTGAATGAGACATCTGCCAAAATACTCCTCGCCACTGTATCTGGAGAGTCACTTTTCGCATAGGTGCTCCACAGAAGAGCTGACACCACTTTATTCCGAGATTGGCGATTTCAGAAGTTGCAATTGTTCCGGTTGTTATCTGTGCAACGTAGTGAAATTGTATAAGGGCATGTGTCACACGCACCCTTTTTTGACCCATCCTACACACTAATTTACAAAGTGAAGAGGGTCAAGGGAAAGATGTGGCCAACTGGACAACAACGTTTAATATACAGAGCTCACGCCGGTACATCCGACACGTCCTAAAATATAACATAAGGGTCTGCAAGGCAGCTGCAAGGAGTGGAAGGGAACTGAGAGACTGACGATTTTGTGAGGGGGGGGGGAAACAAGTAAAGCTATAATCACAAGCCAAAAGCTGTCAGCATCACCATCCACCATTTGTCTTCATAGATGTGACGGTCCTTAATTATTTCCAGGGGAGGTTGAATGATTTGTGTTTTAGTCAATGGGCTGTAGGCCTTTTTCTTCATCTAGTGTCAATGATTTCACTAAGTGCCTCTCATCTGCTTTATCTGCAATATGAATTTTGTAACACACATTTTAAAGGCAACAGATTTTTATGGATCCCCGTACTTCATTTTTATTATCATTACAATTGAAAGGTGAGCAACAGTGTCTTTAAAAATCCATCCCCACAGCAGGATGGTGTCGCCAACGTGTTTCACCGTCTCATGTCTCGTCTGAATACGTCGCCTCATGCATATGCTGTGTTCTGGGCATGGTCTGTGCTAAATTGCAAGCTTTGCTAATTAGATGAATTCTGAAGCCAAGTCGTTGCACTTGATTTTATTTCTGTGCATCGGATTGAAAAGGACAGAATAAAAATTCACTCGAAAGTTTTTATAATCTTATTTGTAAAAAAAACAAAAAACTCTTGAAAATCATGTATCCTCGTTCCTTTCACTTAACTTATATTAATCGATGGCATAAAATTCCAATGAAAAAAAGTTTGTGATTGTAATGTAATAAAAAGCCACACTAATAGAAGTTGTAGCATAACTACTCCTTTAAATAGCTTATTTCTATTTTTTTTCTTGTGATCCAATGTTTTTCTCCTGACGTCCCATAGTCTACAATATGCTAATAAAATCCTGTTTTGAAACCTACCTACAGGCTTTGAAGCTCTGTTCTTAGCCCCATTCCATGTTTTTATTTCTGTTTATTTGCTTTGCACATTTGTAAAATTGTTCCTGAAGCTCTTTTGTCTCTTTCTCTATAACCTCACCGTTATTTCCCTAGACGCTCTAGCTGTAAATAGACATACCTTTCCCCATAGCAAAGCTCTATCTTCATATGTAGTATTTTACTCTGCAAATAAGGCTTTCATCCCTGACTATGTGACTTTCACTTCCTAACTCGTTACTAAAATGGGGAGGCAGTCAGATTAAAATTATGATGTAGATAAAACATGCATGTCAACATTGCCATTAAGTTTGAGTCTGTTGACAATTTTTCTTTTGACTTTATTCCTGTGAGGATTTCATTTTCAAAGTTTACCAGTTTCATCTTCAACCAAGAAGATTATAAAATCATGAAAAAATAGAGTATGCATCGACTGAGAATAGATTAAAACAGTACTAGCCAGCTCTGCCATTAACTGCATTCTCCTTCATGATAGTATTGATGTCTTACACTATTTGACAGCAAACAGTGTCAAAGTGTCTTCCAAAATCTCCACCAATCCTTCTCCGTGTGATTAGCACAAGAACTGCCTCTTAACTGCTTTTGACAGCCAACATGAAACAATGTGACAGATGTCGTAAGTTATTGTCGCGAGCAGTCAAGAGGCATTATACAACTTTAATGATGACTTTCATCAAGCACCACAAAGCCGCTGTCAGCTCCAAACAGGGATGCTGTACCGCTTGCAGTCCGCTTCCCCAGGAGCTGCAGCTAGAAGAGCAGGTCCCTGAAAGACTTACTGGAGGATGGCCTCGAGCAACATGTGCCATAGAGCTGCACCTGGAATAACTCGAATGGAGGTCATTTTGTAGAGTAAGGTTTCTGTATGTGCAGCTCGGTGGACAGAATAGCCCAATCAGTTTAAATGCATAATCAAGGCCTTGAACATTACCTTACTTATCTTTTGTTAGCATATGCATATGCACAACTCGGCATGGGCCTGAGGGAGATTTTCATTGTATAATGCTGAGAATCAGTAATTACATAAAACACATTGATGTTTAATAAAAACAAATTATCTATTTATCTATATTGCTTTTTTTTTCTTCCTTTCTATCTATCTTAGTTTTAAAGCATATGCTAACCTTGGTTTCTTTAGCGGTTAACCATCGATTCTTTTTTCTTTTTTGCGAATTAGAAAAAAAATGTTAGTGCCGACTTTCAGTCTGTTTGCCAGCACTGTGCAGCAGAACATGGAAGAGGGGCAGTGCTGCATTTCTCTACGCATACAGCCGAAATAAAACCCCGGTCACCGTAGCCTTTTTTTTTCTGCCATGTCATTAAAACTCCACAAAATTCTTCGGCAGTTGTTAAACAAGCCGTTTAAAAGCCTGGCATTCTTCAATACAGCTAACCGGGCAGTTTCCATCCGCAACATGACATCTCTCTATTTTCACTGTTTCTCTGCACTAAGGTTGGTTCTCAGGACAAGGAACAGTGATGTTGACAGTAACCTGCTTACTGCAGCTCCTGCTCCCATCCTTCTGCTTGTTGTCAGAAATTATAGTCCTTACTTCAGTTTTCACTCTCTTCTACCAACACGTCTGCATCTCTGGCTCTGTGCCATTTTTTTAACCCCGTCTTCCAAATCCGAGTCCTCCTTCACTGTAGTAGCAAGTCCTACATTACCCTTAGCTGTTTTAGCTTACTAATGTGCAGAGCCACAAAAACCCACTCATCCTAGGAACATTTTCCACCCGTTTTTTTTTTTCCCCTGCCTTTTTTATGCATGGTTAGCTGCCGGCCGCACAGACATGATCCTCTGCCTAACTCTTCAGGCTGCTGATAATGATTGTCACTGCTGCCAAGCCAAAGAGAGAACTGGGAGATAACAGGGGAGGAGTGGGGGAGTGTGTGGGTGTGTTGAAGGATTATCTGGTTTCCTAACTGAAGCGAAAGAGAATTATCATTTGCAAAAGACCACCAAAGTCTGCTGCCTTAATTAATGGGAAAACCAAGTAAGAAACTGCTACATACAAACAAAGGCGATCAGAATTATTCCATTAAAAACAGTCTATGGTAATTTGGGCCTTAATTAGTCCACCTCATCCAGAGACATGAGGGCCTGATTGATAGTCAAATTGCAGATGGTTTTGTTTACTTTTTAAAAAAATGATAATCTGTTTGAAATTCCTTTTCTGTCTCGTGTCTTACATTCTTCCTTTCATTTCTTCTTCTTTCCCCCATCCAACTCATGAATTAACCAATGAAATGGCCAGAGGGTTGAGTCTTAGAAACAGGATCAGCAATTATTGTAAACCCAAGGTACACCTTTAAAGAAAAAAAAGCATAAGCGTTCCATTATTAATAGATTATTCTTGGCTGTTCCTTTGAATGCCTCACAAACCTGCCTTACTGTTTTCTTTCAATTCATTTCAGTGTTGCAGAAGGTGTAGGGAGGAATTCCTAAAGTGATTGTTCTGGAGACGGTAATGGTATTATCAGTCTGTGACAAAAGAAGCATGCCATCATAGTGTCATAAGCCTTGAAATCCTTTGCCTGAGGGCAGCACATAATACTTGCTGAGTTTTTGGCGGCAGTGGAGTGTGCCCTCCAGTGTAGCGGTTTGTGCCGTAAACATACAATACATTTCTGGAGAGTATCATTTTCTTTTTCTTCCTTTCACACCAAGTAGGTGGTATTGCTTTAACCACTGTGCCGGATGACATGCCCCGGTTTTTGAGTTCAGTGAGCGATACTACTCCTGTAAGTACTCGGGGCTGATTGCATCTGGTTGTAAGGTGAGTGAGTCAAAATCAAGTGATTGTGAAGCTGCTGGCAGTTTGATTCTTGAGAAATTATGAGGGTATTTTTGAAAAACGGCCCATTTTTCTCATGGTTCTCCACTATTGCCACGTTCATTCAAGAGAGAACCTTGTTGTCGGTGTGTATTCATCCTACTTTACTTCCCGAAAAGTAACATCTAGATATATTTAAACTGCTGCAACTCAAAAAGGCTTGGAATGCCTTACAAAAGGAAAAGCCCATGTCAAAAGGCCTTAGAGAATGATGAGGATGTCCTGTTCTATCACTTACCAAAGGAGCTCTGTTGGGTTGACGTCGGCTGATTGTGGAGATCATATTGGTACAGTGAACTCGTTATGTTCAAGAAACCAGTTTGAGATGATTTCAACTTTGTAACATGATGCATTATTCAGCTGGAAATAATACTTAGATGACCAGACAACTGAAATAAATACAAGTATATTACCCATACCACTATAAAACCACTGCCAATCTGAACTGTTTGTTCCAAATTCTGTCCTGTATGTATATGTTGTGGATAGAAATCTGTTGTTGTCCAATTATGCTAACCCTGTGTAAACTGTAGCATCAGTTTCCCATTTCTAGATGGTAGGAGTGCTACCTTGAGAGGGCAAACCTTGAACCTGGTTAAAGGTTTGTCTTGTTATATTCCAAATACTTTGGCTCAATTTTGATCTATTGTTACCTCTCTATCAGCTCTGTGTATTCTTCTCTCACTATATGTTTTCTCTTTGTTAATACAGGAGATGGTTACACATAAGATTTTCAGTAGATTCAAATCCTAAAATCAGCATACTGGGTTTAAAATAAAGTCACATATAAGCATTGATATATTGAAATGTTATTGGCTTGGTTGCTATTTGTATCAACAAGAAATATTACTCTTTATGCAAATAAGATTTCCTCTACATTTTATATTCAGTTAAAGCCATATAGGCCATAGGAATAGGAAAATAGGATGTTATCATATTGTGGTTCACATCTATATGTGATCATATAGATCAGCCTGTGATGATAAGAAGTCTAAGGTGTTAGTATACCTACCATCTTCCCTTTGTCAATATTCACAATCACACAGCAATGATTAGCAAAGCATTGTATTCAGTATATATTCAGTTTATTTATTTGTTCCAGTTTACATGTTAAAATGACCCTATGGGTGTTAAGGCAATTCCTTCATAGATTTTAGAGCTACTTCTCCATGTGCAACAGTATAAATAATAAAACCTAAGCCATAACTGTTCAGATTTGGAGTCCATGTCCAATTCTACGCCCACAAACCACTTAGCTCTGCCACGAATGGAGTGACTCATGAATCTGTGAAGCTGCGAGGCTCTGAACATGTCATGAGGTTACCAAAAAGAACAGCTACTGTTCGAATATTCGTACTTGCACAGATTTGGTGGAAGGAATTTGGGCTGTAAATATGAAGTTATTATTCCACTGTTCTGATAGAGACACTTATTTTGATCTTCATGCTTTAATAAAGATGCAGTGTCAGTGATTTGAGGAATAAACTTGGACTCTTAAAAGTCATGAACGGAACATCAGTTTTTTTTCACTTATATGTTCTCATATTTTTATTCAAAGTAAAATTTAAGTCCTGCTTAAAGGAATTTTTGGCAGCTATTGATTTGTATGTTTTTTATGTGATCTTTTTGAGAACTCAGGTACCACTAATATAAACTAAATGCTGCTGAACTGCTAAACTATTGTAAGTCAAATGCAGTCCCTCACAACACTATGGTGCATACAGTATGTCATTAGCATGATTTTTTTTCCCCATTTATAGGTATGGTTGTTTTGCAGTATAAGATGATGATTAGATCTCTAAAAGGTTGAAAAAAGATAAATCCCCCAGTTTCACTGCTGACTTTATTAAATAAATGGCACAAGAGATTTGGTTTGTATTTGTTTCGTATTTGTTTCAAGCAATGCTGGTCAAGCTTTGCCAGTTGTAAGGAGAAGAGAAAACAAAACAAACCAGTAGAAAGCAGAAGTTAGTGATAGTAATGATACAATCAGAAGACACAAAGGACTTAATGTGTCCACTTCATCCCCTGCCATGTTGTGTAATTGTGCCTGCTTCTGTCCATTGTCAGTAGGCGTGTGTGTGTGTATCTCTGTATGTGTTTGTATGTAAGTGGTCACAGAAGTGGAAGCAGAACAAGTCTGTAGCTATGCTGTAGAAATACCCTCAAAGGAGAGAAGGGCATCTCCCCGAATCTGAAAGCAAACCCCTAAGATCACGAACACAGAGAAAAACAACAAAGTATTTCTACCACCAACATGGCCAGCAACATTTCTGCTCCCAACAATTCTAGCCATGGCTAGGATCTTCATAATGTCAGTGTTTTTGCTACCTGTTTGTACAGTGTTTTCTATTTGAATCAGACACACAATGTTCTGAAAATTCCTTCATACCATGTATCACGTCGTTCCTACCACAAACAAAAATTGGACTAATGTTTCTAGATCATGCAGTACTTTTGTTTGGCTTCACATCAAATTCCTTTCAAAATACTTTATTGCTTGTGGTTGTATTGTAACAAGATATGATAAGATATGATAAGAATGCAGAACATAATACTTGTACCGTAAACATACAATACATTTTTAGAGCATGTTCTGGCTCTAATTTCGTCAGTCGCATTTTTAGGTAAAACGTTTTTACGGGCAGCAGGTCAGGGGCATGAAATAGTGCTGTCTTCTTAGTCTGAAAACAGTGCATGAAAAAGAGAGTTCAAAGGGCCTGATATGTAGGAACACATGTAATTACAATAAGAGGCACTTTGAATAATCCAAAGACGTTGATCATGCTCAGTGAGTGGTTTAAAATAGATTTATTCTATAATCTGTTTGAGGAAGAGAGAGAAAAAAACACCAACACAGTACATAATGGGTGTGGTTAACAAATTCTGCATCTTTTGTTGATCGTGTCAATGTGAAAACAGTTCATGCTTGAGTCATTGGCTGAGTCAATGTTAGCAATGAGCAAATTACTGACAAATCGCTCTAAGAATTCATCAACCCTGCACAAGTCTTTAATTGAGATGTTTAAAAGAATAGAGGGCAGAAAAAAAAACCTTGTCACTGAAAAATACAGCTTTTTTATGTGCATGTCACACAGCGAGATTCAAAGAACAATGCTGCTCTGCACTCTCGACGTTACTTAGCTGCTGAAAACCAGTTATGATATTTAAACTGACAAATGTGATCCTCCCACAAAAAAAACGTGCAGGAGTTTTTAATCATTTAGAAATTCTTCTTTTGGGTGATTTTGTTAAGTAGCTTTGTTTCTTGAAGCTTTAGCACAATTGGTCATGAAAGACCTCCAAAACCATAGCACTACCACACATGGGGTACACGCCTCCAAAACGAAAGCTACTCCAAAAAGTAGCTTTCTGGAGGATTTTCACTCAGGCAAATATGGCTTGCAGTGCTTTAGATGTTTTTTTTCTTGTTTATGTTTTGACCTCCTGATGAGCTGAGTTGAGATGTGATTCACTGATGTCCCAACTGTCTTAGAAGAATTTCTCAAATTTTTATGACCTTTATTTGATTGGAACATGATATGCTGCTGCTGAGATATTTTAAACTCAGCATTTATGAGGTTAGATAAGTTCTATTCAAATATTTACATGTTGCGGTTAATCATATGGAGGCAGATTTTCTTCTTTTTTATTTCTATTTACATCAGGTTATTCTTCTCTGATAAAGTTATTTATTATCTGAATGAATCTGAATGAATAAAGCCAATAAAAACAAATAAACAAAAAAGATCTACAAGAGGAATAATACTTTTGCACAGCAATGTAGGTACCACTCGTCAGTGGAATACTATTAAAGAAACATGTGTCTTGATGTTATGAAGCACCCACTGTGAAATTGTTTGAAAGGGTATTTTCCTCTTTTTTTTGCTTCAATTTGATGCAATGTCAGAAGCCAAACACAATTTTATTAAGTCAGATTTCTGGTTGAGCTCACTGGAACACAGCAGATGTGTGATGAGAATGATTTTGGCCCGGCCTCGGAACGCAAATGTTGCCACAGTTAGCGAGGAAGAACAAAGTCGGTGGCAGTGATTCACCCCGACCTGTTGACAGAGCCACGCATGTGCGGCTGCGATGGCAGCTGGGTCCGTCCCCATCGCTTGAGGCGGCAAAGATGGCTCTGGAAGGGTTTCAAGCCAAACCATGCTCGGATCGCTACTCATCACCATTTGCCTTGCCTCCCTGATACACAAATGTACATTGTCTTGCGTGTGTTGCAAAACAATGTGGTCATGCAGACACTTCAGAGCGTGAGCATGTGAGACAGAGATTGAGAGAGCAAGGGGGGAAGTAGAGGAAAGCAGCAGATGTGTTTTTCTTTCTCTTGTGTAAGGACATATATCTTTCTAACTCTGTTCACATGTATGAGTTTGTGTATATTAATGAGCTGATGGTAGGTTAACCAATAGATAATACTGCGCGATGGCTCTCCGGTACCATATGACAGGGAAAACTCTGCACACCTGTGCTCTCATCTGTTCCACCACAGGAGGACTTATATTAAGTCATTACTGCAGGCGCCGCCAGTGCACTCCAATAGCGCACATGGCTACCAGGATAAGTGCGCTCCTATTGGATCGTGCAGCCTTGCCATTTATATTTATAGAAACCATGAGGAGATGTCATATCATCACCACGGATACACAGTGGCTGCTATTTGGCCAAAAGTGCATATCAAATTTCAAGTTTCTGTCCTAAAGTGACTCGTGAAATTGAGTCTAAAAGTCAAAATACAGCTTTAAATGTCATCTTTATAAATGCAAAACCAGCTGTTTATGACCCTAACTTTTTATCTTTAAATGCAGTTAAGAAAACTATATATTGGCTTTGGCATTTTAACTTATTGTTTCCACAAAGATCAATGTATTTATTACAATTGTATATGATTGTATATTCCTCACACCAACAGAATGTGAGGAAAGTCAAAATTGATTTTTAAAAAAATGTATTAAAAGTTGTATAGTTGTATAGATGTATAGCACCAGATTTTGATCCCCTTTATTTTGGCACCATTAAATACAATATCACTGGCTTTTAAAATAGACCACATTGTCCACTGATCTCAAGTCCATTGTGAGAAAGTTACACAGTCTGGGGGTCACTGAACAGAACCCTTCACTTCCTTTATAGTTTATCGTAGCATGGATAAAAAAATGTACGGAACGCATCAATGTTAAATTTGGATCTGAAATGTTGTTGGGAAACCTTCAACATACCAAATCTGAATTCAGGAGCTTTAAGGTAATTTATTCAACTTCAAGTCTTTACCGCCACACCCTAAAACCAATCATGTAGTACCAATGGATTCTCTTTCTTTTATGACTTAACAATGCAAACTAAGGAAATTCAATACGTTTGTGCTAAATTACTGTTTTGGTGCAATGGTAAAATAATTTTGAGAACCAATCAGCCCAGGCTTCCAGGGAAGAATGCTTGAAGTCTAAGATTGGGAAGCATTATTCTGATCTCACGTGTACAGAACTTTATAACTAAAATGATTTGACAAAAAAACAATTTAAATAACAAACTATGTTAAATTCTTTCTTTTTTGCAATTCATCATTTGTCAGGAAGGTTGTCGTGCTGCACTGCTGAGCCACCTTTCCCACAGCAGAAGGAATTAGAACCTATTAAAATGAAATGTTCCTTTTTGTTGGTAGAAATAAAAAATCCATCTTCCCAGTGAAGACATACAGTATAATTTCTCAACCTTAAATCTAAATAAGATAAAATGATTCTGACCACTAATTCTAAAAATACAAGAATCTGAAAGTCAGAAAGTTTCACCCAAACCAGGATCTTATAAATGCTATACACTTATTATGTTTATATCATCTAAGTTATGCTTGAGAGTTTGGGGATGCTTTCTGCTTTCTGCCATGTTTCTCTACTTTACAGTAACACTAGCACATTTCCCTTCTTGAAAGAAAATGATTGAGACAGTCTGTTTTCTCTGGGTGTAATAAGTCTGTCTCAGATGACACATCCGCTTCATCAGACTAATTGCCCTTTCTGCAACAGAGGGATTTGTAGGAGCTCACGGGACATCAAAGACGAGCATCGGCTGCTCATCCCTATATCCTCTGCCTCCTTAACAGCCCCTTATAGAAACACTGGCCTGTCTTAATTGACTTGGCCCCATCCAGACCTGCTCTTCCATATTAGTGAAATTTAAGCTGCTTGTGAGTGACGTGAGGCAAGTTAGCAATGCCTCAGGAGACAATGTTAGTGACAGCTTCCCTCCCCTGAGCCTTGATTGTTCCACCAAGAGCATCATTGGCTGAGAATGGAACATTGTGTTGATTAAAGAGATCTAGTGGTGTGATGTGTCATGTTCTGGCAATCTCTCACAAGATGGATTTAGGGGTCTTCCCTGTTATAATTGCCTTATCTTGCACTAGAGACTACTGAGTGTAGATCCCAGTTACATCGATACCTAAGTCTCCCCAGAGGTCGTCATTGTACTCGAGGAAAAAAGATCTGTCACAATTTGCCAGATTTTAATCAGTCCGCTCCCATAATAGAACTTATTCTGTCTGGAAATTTTCTTGCTGGTTTTGTGAATCCATGGGCTGCTAATACCAGTTTCTTTTAAAGATGTAGAAATGCCATGAAAATATTTTTTTCTTTCTCGATTTTCTGTAGAGTAGGTCGACGCATTTAGTTGTAATGGAGATTTTAATAAGAATGTCAGCAGTTACGATTACAGCATGCCTCCGTAGAAAATACAGTTACATATCCAGATGTCCCTTTCACCTTCTGGGATAAATTGTTTTTGAAACACCAAATTAATACTGAAACATTGCATGCCCAATTGGCATTGTGGTTGGCCAAATGCAAAATCAATTGATTCTGTTTACCTGTTAAATACTCAAAGCTATATGTATATTTATATGTACTCATTTTATGAAAAATATTTTTTTAAATGGAAGAGATGTACAACTTCTGTTCAGATTTCTTTAAACTTAAAGCGAGTCTCTCATTTTCCAGCTGTCACGAAGCACATTTCGTACCTGACATTATTGATTTGTCTGTCTTATCTCAGAGGTCTTTGAATTTGACAAAGCGGAATGAGTTTGAAATTAATAAGTTAAAATGGACAGATGTGAGCCTTGGCCTGTGCCTTTTAAATGTCCGTCATTGCTATTTGACAGGTATCATAAGGAGAAGGAAAGAGAACAAGCAGTAAAGAGGAATGAAAAACAGCCAGCGACGATGAGGCCAGAGAATAGGTTTTGACTACTGCTAGTACTAACAATAGCCCTGTCAACGCTCTCCAAGAGCATGGCCCAGGCTCCCAGTGGCATCTCCAGAGAGAATGTCATGGGAGAAATAAATCTCTCAGCCAATTTATGTGCAGAAGGTGAACTTTTTTTTTTTTTTTTTTACCTGCTTTTCATAGCAAAACCAAAAAGGAAGACCACTGACAGCTCGGAGTGGAGATTTTCTTTCTTCCTTACTCGTTGACATGGCATTTTTATTCACCGGGCCTCTGGAATGCACTCTTGTGCAACGTAGGGGTGAAAGAGAGTCAAAAACAGCCCATGTGAAACTCCCACGGCTGCAGGGTGGTAAAAAAGTGAGAAATCCTTCTAGCTCAATGCCCTGCTGAACAGTCGGCTCCCTATCCATTTCTGAAGGTTTGACACCATTATGGTCAAGCTGTAAATACTTTTACAGGAAACTGAAAGAGCGCTTTTCATTACCTGTTTGCTGAATAAACATGAAAGCCCCACACTCCACACATCTGTTGTACACATAATGTGACATTTACGTCAAGACAGGTACATGAAAACCAGCAGCATGCAGCCGTCAACCTTGACAACCGAGGAAATTGGAAAATTTTTTACATGAAGCTAATTTTGTTTTTGAGTTTAAGGGCATATTTAGTGGTTTATACAGCTATAATGGTCACAGTCAAGTCTACATCCTAAAAACATACTGCATTACTAGAGAAAAGGGTTTCCAGTTCAACATGCATATAGATGGTCATGTCATGCCAAGAAGTTGGGAAAGAACAAAGACTACAACACAAAGAATCTGCAGGAATAAAATGCAGAGTAAGAGATGAAAAAGCACTGACTGTAGATTTTGGAAAGCAATAATCAGCCACAGACACAACTCCAAAAGATTTATTCAAGGATTCAAAATGAAAAATTGGAGCTTAATAACTAACAGCGGTATTTTATGAACCAGAAAAAATGAGAGAATGCTTCCCTCCCTCACCTGGAGAAGTTGAGTATCTTGGTGTTTTGGTCATGACACTCCACAATTAGCTGGAATGGGAAATGACCGGACAGATTGTCCTCTCTTCTGTAGTAATATAGGTGTTGCTCCAGTCTGTCTTTGTACTCATCTATTGTCATGGGATATTAACCATGGCCAAAAGTACAGAGGAAGCTGGGCTCAGCATCAATGATCGGGTGAGAAGTTCAGTGATCTGGAGGGAGCTCAGAGTAGAGCACTTTCACCACTGAAAGCAGCCAGCTCTGGCTATCTAGGCAATCTGATAAGGAGACCTCTCCATTTTGAGGCTTTCTGGGCATGTCCCACTGGAATCAGACGCAAGGACACACTGAGAACGGAGTGGATGGACTATGTCTCCTATCAGGTTTGGAAACACCTTTGGACCCCTCAGAAAGGGTTGCAGATCGTCAGTGGGTAAGAGGTTGGTTTTCCCTTCTTTCGCTTTTAGCAGAAGACAGTTATATGAATGGGTGATTAGATTCATAAATCATCTAATCAAAACTAAACATTACCTGCCAGACAGCTATTATTAAAATGGAAAATACACATTGCATCATTCAGAATGAAATGTGATGTACAAAATTTTCTGTTGGCTAAACTGATTTTATTGCTTACTACTACCACTAACAAGCTTAGTGTCAGTCTTTAATTAGGTAAGCAAAACACAACACAAACAAAAAAACCTATTTTGATCTAAACCTTTATCTAACCCTCTGAAGCCTTTATAGAAAGCCTGTGTTTGTGGATGCTTGTACATAGAGCTGTTTCAGTGTCCATTGATGTGTTCCTTGTGGAGTGAACCTTGTATTTTATCCAAGGGAGTCTTGCTACAGAGGTCAGCAAGTACTTTTGCTTGTTCAGTAACGACGAGATTCTGCACTTAAGGGTATCTCTCTCAGGTCTCACTGAGGCTATTTTCACAAGTCCCTTACATGTAGATGCAGTGAGAAATTTTAATGAACGAAATAGTTCCTCGTCTCTTGAGGCAACGTCTGAGAGCGGTCGAAGTCTTTTAGCCGTAAATGAGAACTTTATCTTCTTTGTTGTTGTCAGAATTCAAGTGAGTGTTTGCACGGATGCAGTGTTGTAGTCGATGTCTTACTCATATTTGTGATGCTCTCTTTCTGCTGTTTGGTTATGTCTTCTGGCTTCATGGGAGTTTGCTCACTATTGTGACAGTGCACTCAGGAATCTGCAGTCATGTGGGACAATTTTGGGTTTTCCGCTACAAATACAAGAAAGGACGCCTTCCAAAATATGTAAGGAAAGGCCGTCTTTTCTGTTTTAATGAGACTGGTCCATGAACACGCACATCACCTCCACTATCTTGGCATGGGGAGGCACATTAGTATGTGCATAATACATAAGGTGGCATGGAGATGTACAAATAATATGCTGTCCCTCGATTCAAGGTGGCATTAGTATGTGCATAACATTTGCTCTTCCAATTTATTCAATGTACTCTTAGAAAATGAATGTGATTTCACTTTTTGCAAGTCTCCCCATCCTGTTATCCTTGATAAATTGGGTGTAGGTTTATGCTTTGTCCAATGAACATTGTGGCTTCTTATTTATAGTGGGCAAGATCTTTTCTGAATGCCTTGAGGCTAGTTTTACGGTACACAATGTCCACATGGAGTGCCTATGCTTTCACATAAGTGTTTTTTCTAGTTCTTATCCCCTTGTGAAAAATTCCTTTTGAACAATACTGGGATGTTAGATTCAAAGAACTAACATTTAGTTGGAAGACAGAAGATTGAAAATGGACCGGATCAAACTAAACTGGTCATCTTGTAGATTCTCTTCCAGTTCATTTAATCTTCCTGCAAAATTATTCATGTATATTTTTAAAACGCAAATCTCCATATTGTCATTTCATGTGAACACACTGGATTATAAATTGGTGATGTGAAGTTGATAGATGATCTATTTGAATGTTTTCTAAATGTTGTATTTGGTACCATTTTATCTGATATGCTTAGGTAAAACAGTACTTCCTGTAGTTATAAGTCACAGATTTAGCATATGGAGTAAATCTGTCAAATTTACTCTCAGTATGAATGCACATGTTCTACTGTGACAAATTCAAAATGCAATTTAACAAATTATCATACAATACAAATGCATACTTCTAACAAAAACTCAAGTCCTTGAAACATTTTTATTTGATTTCAAATCAACAATCTGTGATTATATATTTTAATAATTACCATGGTAAATTTCCAATATGTGCATTTGCATTCAGTCCTCCTGACTTACTTTGTAGAAGGACCTTTAGCTGAAATTACAGCTACAAATCACTGTGGGTAGGTCTCTACTCCATTTGGAAATGTCTTACTCTTTGTTAAATAGCTCAAACTCCCAAAGATTAAATAGGATGCAACTTTGAAGATTGCTATTCAAGTCTTACTACAGACTCTCAATTGAATTTAGGTCTGGACTTTGACTTGGCCAGATATAAACCACCTAATTTTAGCTTTGTAAGAATGTTTTTCTCCTGCTGGTAGTTGAATGCCCCCCTTGTTCTCGTCGCCTTTGCAGTCTCACTATCTCTTCCTGCTGAACTCACAAAGTTTTACTCTGGAGCTGGTGTTTACAGGATGATATGCATTGTTAGTTTTATACTTCAAATCCTAATAAAATACACTACGGTTGTAACGTGACAAACTTACAAGTACTGACTGTCACAGGCTTAATTTCTACTTATGAATCTAATATACATTTTTACTGTATTTGGGTAACTGGGCTCACACCAGAAACACTTCATGTTCCAGATAATTGTTATTTTACAACAGAAACAAGTCATTTTGTTACAGGCACACTATCTTGAATTGTGCTTCTTGGGCAGGAAAAATTATGCAGGAAAATACTTTCCCCATCACTTGTTTTCTTCTATATCTGCACATTGTAGCAAACATGAAATTTGCTGTCGATATCCATTAAATACTGGAGGAACAGTATAGACTAAACACATTAGGTGTGGCAAATATGCCACATGCAGCATGTTCAGTTCTGCTTTCTTCAGCTGACTATTTTTATATCAATAGTACCACAGCTTCATGTCACATCCTGCATCACACAGCAGTTTGTTCTGATTTAGAAACAAAAAATGGACTGGGTTTCATACTTTTTTGTGTTGGGGGACATGAAATAATAATGGAATACACTGAGTTTATATGGTTTTGAAATGTATGACTGAATGTCCACGCCTAAGTGAGCATCCGCGGCCATGCCCTCTGTTTGTGTATACCTGCGTAAGTGCACATTTCCACGGCAGGAGTCGGGGTCAGCTGTGGACATGCCAGGGGCACCTCGGGTGATGGGATACACTGCCACTGTTGGCCATCCCTCCTGAGATAATGTCATAATGGGGAACAGCGGGGGGTAGGGGGGATGGAGACAGCTGGCAGCTTCGTTTTCTGTCAGCGCAAATTTTCTACTACATCAATAATGAGCACCACAGCCGAGCCATGAGCGCCACGGCTCAGTGGGCTCATAACTGTATTCTCGCATGTCCTCTCGCTCTTCCTGCTCTCCCCCTTTTCCATGTAATTCCCCTCTATTCATTTGTTTTAAACCTGCTTTTTACCACATTTTCTACCTGCCCAATTTTATTGAGATTTGTCTGTGTTTTGGTTCTTCCTCTCTTGCTCCGAGTATATCTGCTTCTGCAAAAAGAAAAAGAAAAATGCTATCCATGATTTCTGTCGTATCCATCCTGACACGATGAATAAATAGGAAAAAGAAAAAAACAGATCAGCTTTGTCTCAAAACACGGATTTAACAGCTTTTCCGAGAGACTTGCATTTGCATGTTTAGTAAATATTGGGATAGTTTAGGGCATAAACAATAAAGCTCCCACAGTTTGTGCTTATTAACCCATGTTTATATGCTGCTATGAAACCATTCTGTAAGAGGAAAAACTCATACAAAGTGGAGAAAATTAACAACAATACCCCAAAGTCATAATGGAAATGATCTGCTTTTGTTTGAATTTAAACTTGGTTGCTCTTGGCAAGACCATCTAATCTGCAATTTTCTTAGATTAGTAATATAATTTTGCTTTAATTTCTCAAGCCCATAAGAAACTTGCTCAGGCATCAGTTCTCCTGTCCAACATGTTTTCCACAAAGTGCTCAGTAAATAGTCTTGACATATTGACATCACAATGCAGAAAATCTAAACCTCGGTATGTACGGTCTTTTGTCATAGTCGGTGCCAAAATCCTTCATTTATTTTGTATGTATGTGCACAAAAACATAAGTATATTTCTGCTTTTTCAATTTTGTTATGTGGCACCTTTCATAGATTAAATCACAGCGTGCATCACAAAACACATAAGAAAAGCACATCAAACAAAAAAGAAGAAACAAATAAATCTATTTAATTGACACAGTATAACAATAGGATAATAAAATGCACCCCTGTGGGATTTAAACCTAGGATGTCCATCTAACAATAGACCGATCAGCAGACCTCACAGATCTGGAAGAAGACTGAGGCTGAAGGATGTCAGAGATATCGGGGGCCTGAACATTCAGGACCCTAAAAGTTAGAACAATAAGTTTAAAATGAAACCTAATATTAACTGGTAAGACAATGAAGAGAAATGTCAGAGAAAAGATGCTGGTATAACTAAAGGATTACTTTCAGCCTACATTTGCCACCGGTATGAGTAATTCTTATTACGACACTTATTATGACATTGATCCTGATGGTGACTGAACGTAAACCTGTGTGTTTTAAAACCATTAATACTTAGAGTCTCAGCAAAGATAACAGTGCTTTGAAGACCCCACTGCCTTATAAGCTTGACTCCAGCAACACAACACTCTATATTTTAAATGCTTACATGACATCCAGTGCTTACACATTGTAATAATAAAAGCTCTTCTGCAGAACTGCATTTTGTGATTTCAAACAGAATATCAGAGCTACCGATGACATAAATCACCACAATAGGATGACATTACAAATCCCCATTAGCATTAAGCCTTTCTTCCTGAGACATTTGGATGTGCACATAAAGATTTTGTCATTCATTTTGAATATTTTAATGTGATTTATTTCAAATTTTATGTGTTTTCACATCCTGACTGCCACCATCACGTTTGAGGAAATAATAACTACATTCTCAGAAATGTCCGTTTTATCTGCACATTTCCAGAAATGTTATTGCGTTGCAGTTTCTTCCATTATCTCTTACAGCAATTGAACACAGTTATGAATTCTTTGATTAAGCAACCACTTACTAAAGGTTAAAACACAAAGGCTGCCATAAAGTGTAACCTGCTAGAACCCTATCAGTATCTACAGTAAAGCCGTTTTTACGTAGTCAAAGATTGAGATTCCCAAGAAAGACGCCAACATTAAAATTTTAAGCTGCCCACAAACTAAATAGAGGAGAATGTGGAGAAATGTTAATGGATAGGTAAAAAAAAGTATAATTCTTTTTGTGAAAAAAATAACTAGATTTTTGGTAGGACTCTTCCACCAAACCATTTTAAATTAACTACCAGTTTTACCAAGAATAGTGGTCAGATACCCAACCTAGAAGATGGCAGAAACATGTTAATTTCTTCAAATATTCTTTAAGCACTTTGAAGAAAATAGCATTGTTTTTCACTATGTTTTCTTTAAATCTGTAAATTTCCCGTCTTTTTTTTTTTGTGGGATGAGGTTTTTGCGACAGGAAAGTAAACTTCTGAAAATTAGTGCAGTTGAGATTGCATTAAACACTTTTTGAGTTGTGCTGTGAGAAATCACAAAAGAAACAGACATTTAATGTCCATGATATGAGAGCACGCTCTGACCACTTAGCAGAGAGTCAGAGAAAGGTGATGGCTCCCTCTGCACCCTGTAATTCACTTACCACTGTGCTGTCATTTGGCCGAGCTTTAAATGTAAAAAGAGATCTGTTGGGGGTTTTTTGTTTGTTTTTTGTTGTTTTTTTCTGGGAAAATACAAACTAAAAGCAAAATCCATCAAGCGACTTTCATGTCTAATCTAACATGAGGCTGAAGGACATCAGTTCAGTCTTTGTTTTTGTGTGGTGTTTTGCTGCATGTCATAATGTACTGTATTTTGAGGTTTTAGATGTGATAAGGCTCCTTTTAACATCACCAGAAGACAGCGAGTCGTGTTTTCCCAGTGTGCTCCGCATCAAATACAGTCAGTATCTCGGATTCAATCAGCAATTAATTCAAATAGACAGATATCCCTCCAACAGAAATCGAATGCATTTTGTCCAGTTGATAATTTTTTTTTAGCAGGTTTGTCTTTGAAGTGCTTTCTTCATTCAGTAGATCTTTAGAGTTTCACTTCAAACTATTTTTCATTAATTTAGTCTAATTCATGTTGGCAAGTTTCAGATACGTTGACCTAATGCTGTTTTGTTTCTGGGCAACAGAATGATGAATACATTTTTAAAGTAGTCGTTCCAGTTTTCCGATGAAGTAGAAGAATACAGTACATATATCATATACCACTCCCTGAAAATCTAATGATTTGTGTTTTTAACAGCACAAATGTTCTAAAGCAACAACAAAAAATATCTGCAAGAAATGAAGGTATTGGTTTAGTAATCTACATTCAGTAATCATAACTAAAAATGCCATACATTTTTGTGCTTTTTGAATTTTTTCTTTTGGATAGTGAAAAGATTATACAACTATGACGTCCGTTTACTTTTGATACTTATTCTTTGGTAGCAAATTGACATTTTGAATTCACCGATTCCAGAACAATTGGAAAGTCCAAGGAGCTCAAGGATAGTTTCCATTACTAAACGCATTTAGTTTCTACAAAGCCAAAGGAAATTCAGTTTCAAAAAACTCCACTGAAATACAGGTTACTCAAGGTGTCATCAATTTGCCCGTCGTTGGAAGAAGAGCCAAACGTTCCCTCTCAGAAGAAAGGAAAATGGTTAGAATATTCAGAAAACACCTAGACTTCACCATTTGCTTTAAGGTTACAGTTATTATGTTAACATGTATTGAATGAAAAAAAAAATCTCACAGTAAGCCATGCAGATGTATTAACATGAGTTTACAAAAGAAGAAGAAAAAGGGTCCCATTGACAGTGACAATGATTTTTTTTTTTCAGAGCACATTCATACACTGTGCATTCACTCATGGAAAAGTTAATAATGTTATCTTATAATCACATTGAAATTAGGTCAAAAGTAAAGAATGAGTCAAAACTGAAATGAAACTACTTGAAAATGTTCCACTTCTAAACAAATGGCGGCATAGCAACCGTGCAAGATGCTTATAAAAACGGTCAACCTTGGGGAAGGTATTGCTCTATTAAATATTGTCTCAAGGGGGGTGTCTCTGTTTTAAAACTCATATGGATATAGAAGGAATGTGTCTCTAATGCCATGTTGGCAGCATATTTAACTTGTCTGAGTTTTATAGGTTGTTAACTGCATTACTCCAGGTCACTTCTGTTGGCTGTTTTTCTCACATGCTCTGCCTTGCAAAGTGCTGAAATGAGAAGTGAATATTGTTTGGTTTCCCAGTCAGGGCAGACAAGGTCAGTCCTTCTACATCTTTTAGCTTTAAATGATCTTTTGCTTGGCTAGAAATCAACATTCAGCAGAAACTGAATACCACTGAGTGGGTTTGAATAGAAATAGGTAAAAATGCTTAACTCTATATTAAAAACTGCAGGAAGACAATATGTAGTGACTCATATGGCGCAGAAAATATGTCGTAGTAGTGAAAATACAAAGACAAAAGTTAGGAAACTTATGTAGTTTAGATAGAGTAAAAATATTAGTATTTACCAGACTATACAATGTTTGCAAATAGCTGCAGTCAAATGCAAGGTAACCTCTTGCTCTAAGGAAAATGTGTTCGTTTTCTTGTTTCCTTGCAGATGCTATTTTTTTGATGATGACAGTTAAGGGTTCATACTAAATTACATGATAAGGCAGCCAACTGAACGACCTGGCAGCGTGAGGATGCATACAAAAGATGGAGGTTATTTCTACGTTTTCAAGAAAATGTAGATCAGATGTTGAGAATGTCTTATTGGAAACCTGAAGGAGTAATGGGAGAGTTGGGGACTACAACAGCTGGTTATTATGCAGGCAAAACACTGAATGCAGTAACCTTGGTGACCAATGAGTTTCACTGATTTCTTGGAAAAGCAAATGTTTCTCCCCTCCTATGTTAAGATTGACTCATTGATATCTAAAGGACAGCACGATTTCAACATTGTTTTGGAAACAAGAAATAAATAATTATGTTTATTTTATCTATGCACAATCTCAGGCCATTACGTGTTAACAGACATATAAAGAGCTGTATCAAACAAAACGTGAACCAGTCCAGCATATGGTAGCAACTCAATGCATTTAAGAATCTAGACGAGTTTAAGAATTTGGATTGATGTTACAAATCTGGGTGGTCTAAGAATTTCAGAATCTGCTGGTTTACTGGGTTTTTAACACAAAGCAACATATTTCACCTACAAAAGAGAGAATATCTATTAAATGTAAGTTGTGTGAGTTGGGACATTTTTTTGTGTAAAAAACTGCAAAGGTGACGTATGACGTCAGAGGAGAGGCATGTGGAGGACCCTGTGTTACGAATGTCAGCTAACATCAGAAAACAGACGAGAATTCACACAGGCTCGAGAAAATTTAGAAAATAAAAATTTAGTCTGGCTCAGTGACACTTATTTTCTTCAACATTCAGTCTGACATGAAGAAATACTGTAGATCCATCCTGCATTTTCTGAGTGTTTCTTGCTGCTGCTGGTGTAAATGTTTGCTGGCACAGAATGACCTGTTAGCACCAACTGAGCTTCCTTAACACGTCACTTCTTCCTGGCCACATAGACCCCTTTATTACCAGAGTGTGCTCATTATCTAATGACTACTTTTAGCACAATAATAAGAAACCAACATCCTAAAATGGTTTTCTAAAATGAGAATTAATTCATTGGACTTCAGATGCCCCTATGCTCATCAGATTTAGGATGTGGGGAAAGGATATTCACATTATAGATCTGTAGCTGTTCAATCTGCAGCTAATGTAGGATATTACTTTGCCAAAGTCTCTAAAGGAAAGTTTTTGGCACCTTGTTGAATTTATTACGGGAAGACGTAAGGAAAAATGTGCAACTAATGATGTGTGTATATGTAAAAATGACAACAGAAGATTTATTTACTTATTAGCAAGATTTAAAAGTTCATCAGAAAGAGCGATAGAGTGGGCTCAGAGACTAGTGACAAACTCCTTCAAGGTATGCCTAATATATTTGTTTATTTATAGGCACAAAATAGATGAAAAGATTTCTTCAAAAGACCGTTTATTTTTTCTGATGTTTCTCGACAATATGTCAGTTGAGTCTGCAATCTGGCATCTCATTAGTCAGCTAGTCACTGGAGGATAGGCTTGTCAGGTTCATCTTGCATTTCTTTGAGTTGAGAAAATTGAATCATGACAACAGCTTAACTCAAGACAAAGTACTGACAATGTTGTCAAATTGAAACAGGTTTTTATTATGTTTGTGTTTCAGGTTTGAAATGTAGGTGCGCAAGTCCAAATGTTCACTTCAATCGCTTCAGGAAGTGGTTCACACTTACAGGGACTTGGAAAACTTGTCCTGTAAGCTGAGGCTTTGTGTTTTGTGATGATACAAACTGATATTTTCATTACATTTCAGGGAGAATTTTATGTGATAGACCATCATAATGATATGTATAATCGTGAAAGAGACAAGATAATGAACAAGCTTTTATCAGTTTATAGTTAGAAATGTCAAAGGTGTGACTTGCATCTACATTGTGCTCCTCACAATCAATGCTGGAATCAGTACATTTCACAAAACTGCTTTATTTATACACTGATTAAATTTAGTAACCATTTAGTTTGCATTGGAAGCCATTTGTTGCCTTCAGTTTAAAGATAATGAGTTAAAGAAGGCTGAAAGGACATCACTTCTCAAATGTTACATGTAAAATATTTGAAAACTCTCCATCACTTTCCTTCACCTTACACTACAGACTGTACATAAAAGTCCTTAAAACCTCCTATTTATGGTTGTAATATAGCAAAACCTGAAGAAGTTCAAGAGTTGTGAATTCTTCTGCAAGGCACCACAAAAAGTTTCAAAATGTAGAGGCCCTCTCTGTTGAATGCATTTATTCTCTGACATGTAATATTTGGATCGTGAGCTAAAGCAGCAATATCCTAAAAGTGAGGAACTGGTAAAACACATGAAATGAAACACAATGAACATGTTTGAGGCCAGTAGTGCCAGTGACATTCCATGACAACATTTCATGGGAAACTTAGACAGACTGGTGGTTTTATGCTTTTAAAAGAAACCTGTCAAGCTTTGACTCCCATTCTGATTTGCTAGTTTTGGTTATATAACCTCATCTGTTAACAGAAGTGCTGAAAAATCCTGCAAAGCCCCTGTCTGAAACCCAGCAGGTGGTAACAGAGTCATTTTTATGTTCTCAGATGAAGAGGTTAGTTTTGATATGAAAAAGTGATGAGGGCTTAAGAGGATTTGCAGAAATGTAACTGATCTCTATTTGCTTTATTTTAAACTCTCGTGAACATTTGTTCATCTTATGTGCAACCTCTGTCAAGCCCACATCAAAGCAAAGTATGTCTTTTTCTTACTTTTAAATGAATCTCTCATCTTTCTCTCATGTGTCCCTGCTGCATTTTGCCCCCAGACTGAGCTTTAAAATTGTATTTGTTCAAGTGTTATTCCGCCATATGTGGGTTTACATTAATGTACCAGGATTTTTTTATGTGTTGCATGCACAAATCCTGGTGCTGCAAGGGGCCAGGGGAGCGAGTGTGAGTGTCATAATAACGTGGGGGCGCCGCTGGGAGTGATGCATTAATTTCTCTATAAACAATTTGAATATTGTTGCTCCATTGCAGAAGTAATATCAAATAACCATCAAATGAAACATTTATCTGGGGTTTGGGGATTCAGCCAATTTTAATTACCATTTGCTAAACACCAGTGTTTGCTGTGGGGCAATTGTGAGCAGCGCTAGTCAGCGATCACATTTTAGTTTTATGTTTTTTTTCCTATGGCACATGTGTTCTACTTTTCCAAGTCTAAAGAAATCTGGTTAAATAACAGGGAGATGTTGCTGTTTTATGGGTGGTGGGGAGAATCTGTCATCCATAAATCATCAAAGCAGGTTTTTCAACACTGCTCATTATCTAGACTAGAGTTTAATCTGGATCTCAGCTTTGCACGTCTAGGGATTGAAAAATATGCTACTTCCTGTCAGTAATGTAGCTGAAATGTGGTCACAGTGGATGGAGAGTCTGTGAACACAAGCACGTTCAAGCATTGCTACAAATGCTGAATTTGAATTTCAGAAATTGATGCTTGACCTCTTTTGGTTTTCTTTCAACAATGATGTTGTTCATAGCCAATAGTTTCATTTTTAGCAAGTTCTCTCCTCTGACCTGAGGATCTCTAAGGCTTTTAGCTGCAAAATGAGTTTGCTGTCATGTTTTCTGTTTCCTGTGTAGTTTCTGCTTAATATCCGATCTTTGTTGTGTCTCCCTTGGTCACTGTAACTGAAGTTGATCACACTTTTTTTGACACCAATAAAGTGCATAACTGTAATGAAACAAAATATGTAAAAATGATCAAATAAATGCCGTGCACCGTGACTGTATTTGTGATGGCTGTGTTGGAGGAGCTCTGACTGCTCTCAAACGGCATTTTCTTTCTTAAATGTTTGATTCAGAAGAGAAAAAACAGGGAAAATAAAACTGTGATGAAGTACCAAAGAGAGCAGAAAGCCATGATTATGATATTTAATGACTGTAATACAAAAAACGACGTTGAAAACAATAATAAACTCTGATGATAAAACTAAAGATTTTCTCGTGATTCAGTGTGTGATGGAAAACGATTGATTTTGCCTGCAGTGTTATTTATGTCTGGTCTCTATACAGATTCAAATATAGACAGAATGTTTTTTATTTATTTATTTTTTTTTTTGCTAGATTTAGACACGAAATCACAAAGAGAAGAGGCGAAACAGACATCAGAGTGCCCAGGTTGATCAAAGACCGTGTTTATCACAAATTCCAAGATTCCAGTCGGCTACATCTCGATCCCATTTGCATCACTGCTCATTAAAATTCAGACAAGATACGTTATAGCCTCAAAGAAACTGTCAGGTCAGAGTTTCTCCGCGGAAAGGTTTTCCCTTGAGGGATTTGCTCTGCCGCGAGTGTATGCAAAATAGTCCCCGCAGGGATTGCTTGGGACGACCTGAATTTTCCTGCGATTACTCGAGGCCTGTGGCTAATTACCTTTGCAGATGAAAACATACGCCTCCTCATTAATTCAACACTACATAATCTATCATAATTACTGGCAAACAAGTTATTGTTATCAGTTTAATTTTGTAGTTAGCAACTTTGATTCTGACTAACTTCAGTGCGGGACGGTGAACAAATGAACACTGTGAAAAACCTGCTCTGTAGATTATTGGTGAAAACAAGCAGCCGTCAGGGATCATTTCTATAGTTCGTTGATACTTCTGAACTATAATGTGTGATTTAAAATTGTGCAGTGTGACTGTGCCTTGATGAATTGATCACAATAGAAATAATAATTGTTATTTTTCCTTATGCCATAGTTTATGTTGATCTGTCACAAATAATGTAAGTTTGTGGTGAATCTTTCACAAGCAACAATTATGGTGAAACTAATTATTTGAAAATGTTTAAATATGTTGCAATAGTTTCCAAGTGGGAAAAAAAAACGTTATTTCAAAACCGCAAGATGAATATGAGTTACCTAAGAACTAAGAAAAGGAGTAATATATATA
>CAEGAF010069648.1:0-16008 GCA_903067075.1 Micropoecilia bifurca | reverse complement strand
ATATACACACACATACACACTTTATTCATGTATTCGTAAGAGAGTGTTCAAACAAATACTGAAACAATTAGATATGATTTTAACACATTTAATTTAAAGACAAAGATGGATGTAGAACCATGTCAGGTATGTCTGAAAAAATAAAAATAACTGTTTCTAATAAAAGAGTCTTTATTAATATATCAAAGAGAAACAATTAATTTTATTTATGCAGTTAATTTAGGTTTTGAATATTTTACACATTTAATCATTTTGTGTATTTAATCAAACATATTTATAGAAACATGGCTACATTTTTTAGATTAATTTACAGTTGTATTTACTCAATCCCACATACAAACACATATTTGATACATTAATTATTACATTATTAAAAAATGTATAGGCTAGAATGGCATTGGACAGTTATGCTAATAAAAAAGCATCTCTCCACTTTATGTATATAAATGTAAACGTTATCATCTCTAAACAGTAAAAAGCTGAAACTAAAAAAGTAGCCAATGATTCTGATGTTTTCTTGGCGTTCCATACTGTGTGAGTTACAGATGAAGTTTATGTAATGCTTTGTGCGCCTCTGTTGGGGGTGACCAGCTGTAGGAGCTTTGCAGCTGTTTACATGCGTATAAACACTCCAGTCCACTTCGTTCCAAATCCCTGAGGCCTTTTTCCTGAGCCTGAAATGAAGTTTTTAAACTATTTACTCCCTCCAATAATTACACCAACAGTTTTGTGTTTACATACTTTAAAACACTTTTGCTTGGTTCATTCTGTGAGCATATGTGTGTGGAAAAACTGCAGTATTCCCCACACAGGAGAAATCAGCAGCATAATAACACATATAGCTGGCAATCGAGCACAAGACAACTGAAAGTTACTGAAGAGAGAAGATGCTACAAAGTCTAAGTCTTCTGCAGTTGCTTTTGGCCCCTGAAGGAAACTTTAAGCTAACGCTGTACATACAATGAGCAGAAGTTAAATTACTCAAATTTGTAGTCAAATTCCCTATATCTCGGACCATCCCTCCTCTAAAAATACTCATAACTGCCTGATTTTACAGTTTAAACACCAAATATACCTTACTATGCATTAATAAGCAGAGCAGAAACCGCCTTAGCAGAAGCTAATATTTAAGTCTCCGTTTTCTCCGCTCTTAGGGTCTCAGCTAATCAGCACCAAAGAAAATGAACGGTGCTCCTGGATTGGCTGTGCTGCAGCCAGTCACTGACAGTAAAACTGATTGTTTTGGGTTTCCTATGTATTTATGGAACAATACGTAATTATAGCAACACTTATAACTGTTTATTTCCTGTTTCAGAGCCACAAGCACATTTCATTAATGATCTCTGAGGACTGTAACCCCCTTCCAGTTTCTGATCAGTTTGTAAACTGTTGGGTGTTTTTGATCAGTTTGCATTGTTTTCCTTTTGTTATTTATTCCTCAAAAGTAAGAGTTTCCCTCTGGGGATAAAGTATTCAAACAAAGCTTTTCCTGTTCCATCTTCCTCAGACCCTCATAGGTGCCTGCAGTAATTTTTTACACTCCAATCTGTCACCCTGTGACATTTATTCACCTAAGTGTCAGCGACCAACAGCAGGGCTGGTTTTTCATCTTTCTACCGACGTCGACAACAAACCCTCTGAGTAGAAACACCTACGACAGGAACGCTGAGGAAACCTGATATTGCACAACATGTTGCAACACTGTAATTCCATCTAACCTGACAGCCAAATTTGATCTGCGCTCATTTCATCCCCTGTATCACACATGTGATTATTCGCAACAGCAAATAGCTCCCAGTTTAATTAATCGAATGCCATTAAAAGGTTCTTTGGCTAACATTCCTCTTTAATTCGTAGCTCTCTTTCTGCAAATAAATATCCAGCGACTGGACGACGGGTGTTTTCTGCGAGGGTTTCATGTCATGACGGGGAACAGATGTTACACTTTGCAATAATTTCTTATTCTGCTCTGCAGATTAAAAGACTGAGGCCTTCATTCTCCTGCAGCTTCGACAATGCAGCTCTTAGGAAAACAGTGATTTCTTAAGAATCTTTTTCTTTTTCCTCGGAGTGCTTGGGAAAGAGAACCTTCTGAAAAATATTATTTTGGGCTGGTGGATGTCGAGGGAAATTCCACACAGCACGACAATTTACTTTATTTCGAGCTCTTTATGAAGTCCTCTGTCACCTCTGATTACAATGAACTGAATGTATCAGTTACACACAGGATATTCTACCTGGACTTTCCTGGAGCTCTGCGGCCACCTTGGCTTTTTGGGGTAGCGGAGGTGGCAGGTCCTGCGCTGCCGGCTTTAGACGCTGGTTTTCAGTAGGGACCAAAGAAATGATTGTCTTTCTTGTGACAAAAAGCAGAACACTGCAAAAACACAAAGTTCTACAATGTATTTCTGTCTAGTTTCTACTGCAAATATGCTAGAACAGTTAAAATAAGACAGAACTGACACACAACTAACTTTTGAGCATTTTTGGGCTTTTGGGCTTATTTTAAGTCAACCATTTCATATTGACCAAAGTGTTACAAGTGAAAATAACGTCAGTGGAACTAGTTCGTTTTTATTAAGACATAAGGAATTATTGACTTAAAACAAGTTAATATATCCTCCTGGAAACTGACCTGTCAGACAGTCAGAGGTTGGCAGAGTTCACAAAAATTGTACTCAAGTAAGAGCAGCAGTACTTCATTTTTACTCAAGTAAAAGTAAAAGGAACCATTTGATAAATTAAGTGCAAAACAATATTTAGTAAAACGTTTACTCAAGTACTGACAGATCAAATTCTCAAACACTTAATATTTAAAAATTACATCATCAGATGAATCAATTATTAAGAGAAGAAATTACAAAACTTTAAAAACCTTTTGACTCGTTATATCCTCTCTATGCCCGGGTTCAGAAAAATGCTGTGTGCGATAAGGACTGAGATCACGCAGGGAGAACAGCGTCACAATAATCAGCATTAATTCAAGACAGATGCAAACTATCACCAAAAAGCACATCACCAAACATCAGAAACCTCAGAGCACAAACACATGAATTTACCTGAGAAGAGAAAAAGACAAAAGATGGAAATGACAAACAGACAGCAAGAACGTTCTTGGAGACGTTGCAAAGAGCAAAATATGATTTGTTACTCTGTGTGGAAAGTTTTATCCTCTTTACTTTAATTTATTCAAATAGGGTGGAACTTTGCTCACCCAACCAGGACCTGTCTCTGACCCTTTCTCTAAAGCCATTTTGTCCCTATTGTCTGAGGAGAGCTTCTCCTGATCTCCTGCTGGTTCATGGCTCTCACACCTAAGTGTGAAAGCTGCAACTTCCTAATGATTGTCTCCCAAACAGACAAAGGGCAAAGGACAGAGATCCTGGTCTCAGATCTTATAAAAGTATAATTAGGCTTTTTCCATCAAGTCATGTTATATTTTAAAACTAGTTTATTTTAAATATATTTTCTCAACACAATATATAAAGTTAAGTGGAAATTTTGGTATATTAAGGATCTAAATGGACAAAATCAGCCAAACGAAAAATTTTCTAAAACATTTTCTTTCAATAAAAAACTGATGAAACTTAAAGAAAAGCTTCAGGTGTGTGTCTGAGTCTGGTGAATTTTTGGTTGAAACATGTTTGTTTTTCATTCAGTGGGTCAACAATCCAAATATTTTATTCAAGAGTGGAAATACTTCATAATAATATCACTCAAGTAAATATTCACAGATATAGATACATAGATATAGATATTCACACTAGAAACTAAACCAAAACTACGTGATGTTGTGTTTTTCCACCTAACCTTTGCGATGCTGTTGAAGACAGAAACAGAAAAATATCCACTCAACTGCGAGTAACTTTAAAGCATACAAAAAGAAAATGAAGCTAAATGCGAGTCCTAAAATCAGAGAACGGGTTCTTGTGTGAGAACGACTGTCTGTTGAGCACATGTCAGCATTGTGGTTTCTTCCTCATCAGTTTATTAGCTTACATTGTAATCCAAAGCAGCTCATATGAAATCATTTAAGCGTATTTTTCAAGCCATTTTAGCTGCTGATTAGAGAAGAATTTCACCCGAGGAACAACATTGTTACAGGTCCGTTTCTTAGCTCCTGTTATACACGGGCGCAGCTGTTCAGCAGGCTCCATTCAGCCTCGGTGCCCAAAACCACAAGCATAGATTCCCAAAAAAATTCAAACAATTAGTCATTAGAAGACCTTGGGCAGCAGATGCTGCTCCTGGAGGCTGTCACAACCATCCGGACTCTACAACTTGGACAAGAGCAAATATGAAGCCGACGGTTCTGCCTGCTGGCTTCACAGAAAGGCTAAAGATGTTGGAGGCTGAAGTTAAAACAATGTAAGAATGTCAAAGACTCAGAGGTTTGCTTTACATAAAAGTGCTGAGTTGGTAAAGAACATTAATGTGCCTTGCAGAAACACCTTTGTGCTTACAAAATGTCGATGCGTCTTGAGCACTTGCACAAAATCTAATCGATTATGGTTTACACTCATGCTTAGTCCTCAGTATTTACAGATATAACTGAGCTTGAACCTTTTTCAAAAGAAGAGCGAGCAAAAAGTGATTCTACAAAGTGTTCGCTCGGGGAACTGAACGCTTCTCCGATTTTTATATGAGAGAAAGTTTAAAAAGTGAGAGTTTAAAAAGTTATTTTTTTCCTTCCCCTTCATAATCACGCACATGATAAAATTCCTGATGAAATACACTGAAGTTTGAAAGATTGGGGAAATGTTTGAGGGGCTAGAAACCTTTTACAAAGCATTGTTGCCTAATTAAGTGGACGTTGAAACAAAAAAGAGATTTCTAACAAAATATCAGCTCCAATCTAATATGGTTCAGAGTAAACTACTGTAGAGCCTGGATATTTAATGTTTCCTTATATTTTATAGTGCATTCAAATCAATTTTATTGGTCAACATTGTGTACAGAAACAAGGAATTTAAAGTTGTTGCACAGCACACAGATATAAAATTAAACTTTAGGAGAAATAAAAATATATAAAGGAACATTTATTTGTACCAATTTTTATGAAGAAATAAATATACAGATTTGCTTATATAGTTTCACAGCAGAGTAGCTGATCACTCATCAGAGAGAAAATCTGGGGAAGAAATTATCTTTAGCACCAATCTGGTAAAAGTCTAAAGAGTTTGTGTCCAGGATGTGTGGGGTCTGCAGAGATGTCAGCTGCCCTTTTTTTAGACACTAGACTTGTACAAGTCCTGGATGGAGGAAAAATCCATGGCATAGTTCCTCTCTGCGGACATCATTTTTCGTTTTATCACCCCTCTATATTTATGTAGCCTGCTGTTTTCTGAGTGGCACTTTTTGCAATTTTGCTAAATAAATTGCTCAGATGTTTCTTTGTTGATCTAAAACATGAAGAGGAGTTCAAAGCTGAGCTTTATGTCATTCAGTATAGGCAAAATACACTGTGATTATGACTAAAGATCAAAGTTTTGTCCTATAAAATGCAGTAGCTGCAGGTCAAATCCACATTAATGGCAGCTGGAAATGTTCACACAACGCACAATCGAATGTGAAATGAACAACAGACCACATTCAGTCAGATTTGTTTGAAAGCTCCAGAAACAACAAGCAAGCAGTGATTCAGTATTACTTAGTCAAAAACAGTTGTAATTTTTCTGGCGGTCCACATGCGGCCTACAAGCAACGACAGATGGTTCCTTAAACAAGTCATTAAGATGAAATGCGTCTAAAATGTGGAAACATCCAATTTGTTATTTATTATCTGTTTGCACCCACTTATTGCTGGGCTGTATTTATACGCGTCTGCTGCATGGAAGGATGTGGTCGTGAGCTGAAGCCTGGCAGGATGTGTATTTCTGAGCTGCGCTTGCAGGGGAGAGGGATCCAAATTTACACAGCCATCCAAAATCACAGAGTGCGAGGGAGGCAACTGGCCTGACAGCACATGTAACAGAGACGGCACAACCTGGTTCCCCAAGGGCCCCCGCCGGCGGAGCGGCCACTGAGGGTGGCGGGGGATCTGGTTGAAAAAAAGAAAAACCAGCTCGGGATCGGCTTCGTGAGGTTTCTCATGTCAATCACATCCACAATCTTATTTTTGCTTCGCATCTGGAGGTTGGTCCGGCGGAGAAATGCACTCACTGTGTGCGCTTGTGGCACCGGTTTTCCTTGGCACCGCCAGCGATAGCTTCGCTTTTAATATAGAGAGGCGGCGAATTCTTGAGGCGGACTGTAAAAACGTAACTGCACAATGGACAATGAGTGTGACTGTGGCTGGGTAACGGTGGGGAGTTCGCAGGGAGCCTCATGAAAGCCGGGCCGGAGCGACGTGAGCGCGCCAGGCCGCTGCTTGTGCTGACACGGACTTCTGGGCCCGAGCCAGAGCGCAGAGGAAACGGAGGAAACAGAGACTCTCTTCTGCTCTGCACCGACTCTCCGGTCCTCTTGTTCCTGGTTGAGACAAACCTGAAGATTTCAAATTCAAAGTCTTTACATAAAGTTAACTAAACTGAGGTCCTCTGAGAAAACAGAAACAACCCTTGATGGTCTTTAACTGTCTTAGTTTCCATCAGGTGTATTTATTTTCTTAATTCCAATTTGCACAGTAGTAAGATCAATGGAAATGCAGGTAATGTGACTGACAGGTGCACTGTGCTTCACTGAGAGTCACTGCTGCTAAAGCTGCTAAAGCTGCTAAAGTTGCTAAAGTTGCTAAAGCTGCTAACGCTGCTAAAGTTGCTAAAGCTGCTAAAGCTGCTAAAGTTCCTAAAGCGGGCAAAGCTGCTAAAGCTGCTAAAGTTACTAAAGCATCTAAAGTTGCTAAAGCTGCTAAAGCTGCTAAAGTTGCTAAAGCTGCTAAAGTTACTAAGGCATCTAAAGTTGCTAAAGCTGCTAAAATTGCTAAAGCTGCTAAAGTTTCTAAAGCTGCTAAAGCTGCTAAAGTTTCTAAAGCAGCTAAAGTTGCTAATGCTGCTAAAGCTGCTAAAGTTGCTAAAGCTGCTAAAGTTTCTAAAGCAGCTAAAGTTGCTAAAGCTGCTAAAGCTGCTAAAGTTGCTAAAGCTGCTAAAGTTGCTAAAGCTACTAAAGTTGCTAAAGCTGCTAAAGTTGCTAAAGCTGCTAGCCTCTAGTGTTTCCATGAATGTCAGATAAAATGAGTTCTGTGTTCTGAAGTTCTGGAACCAGATACTTCATCCACCTGAGATTGGAGCCAAACCTGAAGCCAGTACTTCTTAAACAATCCCCTCATTCTGACAACTCCCTACCCAAACAACCACACAACTGACTAAGCGTCCCATTCATTCGAGTTTCCGTTTTCAATCGCGTATTAGATTTCACCTATGTTTGATGAGAGCACCGGCTCTTTTGTTTGTTCTTTTTTGTGGTGTGCTGCTCATGCCCCTCCGCCCCCTCTTCCTCTTTCCTCCCTTCCTCGCCTCCCTTTCACAGCCGAGCTGTCAGGAGGAGCATGTTGTCGTTAAATATGAGACAGGGCAACAACGGGGCAACATCTGATTAGCATTCAGCGCACCATCTCCACTCCCTGAGGTATTTTATTACCACAGGTGCAGGGGCATTCACTGATCAGATGCACGCTATAGGCGAGGTTAGCCCTTAATTGAAAACAGCTCTATTTATACACCTGCAGGCACTAAAGGTCTCCGAGAAAGAAGCACAGGGAGGCTGAAAAGAAGAGAAAGGAAGGGGGGAAACACAGAACAGTGACAGAGCTGTGAAAAAAAGATGTGCCTAGGGAGGAATAGTTTAAGGCCCACAGGGAAGGGAATGGCATTCTCAAAACAGTATGCTGCCTAGCGCAAAGAAGACGATATGCATGCAGGTGCAAAAGTCTGCAGAGACGAATATTGCTTCATAACAAAGACTGCAACAGGCAGAAACTCAGAACCGAATGTTTTCTTTTACTCAAACAGCATCTCTGTAGAGTTTGAAGGCTCTGATCTGGCATTGTCCCGGTTTCCAATCAGAAAATCACAAAGGGAGGAGAAATCTGCACTGAGACAACCAGTTACGGTTAACAAATTCTCTGTCAAAGACTTTTGCGAGATCCAATATCCAAAGATGGGAAAGTAATGAAAGACGATCAGTTTATAGGCCTTTTCCATGTGGATCTGTAGCAAAACTGAGATTTTTCATTTTGTTTGCACCTCTTGTTCACACGCAAGGGTGAGAAAACTTTTGACAAAGGTTGCAACAATGTGGAGAGACTTTAAAACACTATTTGTCGTGTAGATGCAAAAAGTCTACCATTGATTGTAAAAATGACAGATTTTCAAGAATGAATACATTGAGATTGCGATAAATACTTTCAAAACCTTTCCCACCTTTAATGTGAAATGTCCATAAATCAACCGAAAAATAAAACAAATCTAGGCCATTCCCAAATGTAATTTCTTTTATTTTTGGATGCATGTTTGGACTCACTGAGAAAAATCCCTCTTCATCTTCATCTTTCTAAAAAAGTTGCTCAGTTTAAATAGTTTTCTGATTGTCAACACACAGATGTAAAATACCAACACAAAGTCTCACTTAATGCAGTTTGTTCAGTCCTGTGAAACATCCAATGATGTCGTTTTTTTCTATTAGGGCTGTCAGGTTTTGTTCAGACATTAACCCTCTATTCCAAAATAAAAACTTCTGAGCTGAAATGACTCATTAAAATTCATAATTTGAAGTGTGTAAAGCTTCGGTGGGCCTTCAAAATACACTGGAATATTAGGAATGTCATTTCAAACCACTTCAATCTGAAATGTTGAAGAAAGTAGTGGTTCCACTTGTGAGCCCTTAATAAAACAGAGTCAGTGCAAAGTTCTTAAACATATCTTAGTGTGGTCTCTTGTATGTTTCACATTTGATTGTACACTGTGTGAACGATAATCTTAGAAAACCTGTGATTTAGAAAAAAAATCTATCCTTATTGTTTTCATGTTGGATATTTTTACAAGTTTACAACTTCAGTCCAGAAAATTAAATAGCAGGGAAGCAAAAAATGTTGCATGACTGGTTTAATATTATTTTTTTGTTTGAGTTAAAATGCTGTTTTAAATCTGACACTTTTAGTTTGATGTTCAGAAGGAAAATTTCCCAATTTTTTTTAAGAAACCAGGTTCTTAAAAAGCAACACTTCTACTTGTGAGCCCCGAATGGATTACTGATTACTGGCAAAGTTCTGTATGTATAACAAATATATAAATGAATTCAAAAACTTTAATACTGTCTGGAAAAATTAGTTTTTTTATAAGAAAAGCCAACTTCCTCTCTTTTCCTTCCCTCCCATGTAAACGTCTAAAACGTCTGCAGAGATTTTTCGTGCAATATTCCGTTAAAACCCGTGACTGTTGACAGGAAATCTGTTTTACTGCATTCCAAGCTGCGTTAGGACCTCACAAACACGATCTGGGCCTTTCAAAGGAGCCGCATGGATGTAGATCTTGGAGCGCGAGCAAACTGCTGTGTGTATACAACATCCCAATGTTCCCGCACAACATTTCCCCGGATCCTGTTGGGACAAGATGAAAGGCTCTGAGCCCTAATATCACTGTAACTGCAGGTGTGGAGGCTCCCATTTCACCAGTGTCACTGATGTTCGCAGACGTTTCTGGGAGAAGGGCGGGGGACAGCGCCGAGACATCTGCACGTTTGGATAAGCATCTGAGGGTTCAATCAGATTCAGAACCTCGCAGGTAAATGTTTGGATACTCTGAAGCTCTGTGTGTGTGTGTGTGTGTGTGTGTGTGTGTGTGTGTGTAGGGGGGAGGGAGTGTGGTGAGCTCTCTTAATTGTCTGTTCTGGCTTGTCATCAAAGGAGACGTCACAACCACAAGTTTGTGTGGAAACTGAGAACAATATCTGTGTGATCACTTTCTTCTGAAGGGCAGTTTGCTGGAAACTCCGCTTAGCAGGAAATGTGTTTTGGCCTGTTAGCGCTAATAACTTTGAGATGAATTTAGACACCGTGCTCCAATAAAAACCTTGTCTACATGTGTAGGGGAGATGATAAAATGCTCCCCTTTGTCCTCTCTTCTCTAAATAAAAAGTAAGGGTTAAGAAAAAAGGAAATAAATAGAATTAAATGAACTTTGATTAGTTGTCAGAACTGGTCTCATAAAGAACCTTAGAATAAAATGGGGGAAGAAAAATCTGTCAAGACATTTTGCCATTAAATTTCACAGCTTTTATGTCATTTTTTAAAGGTTTTGTTGGCTCTAGTGTCATTCCTTGGGTCGTTAGCAGATCTCTGGAGAGCCTGGCTGCAGAGGAAATTCAGTCATTTGATTCAGGTGTGTTGGACCAGAGTCCATCTAAGGCCTGGATTAGAAGACCCTCTCATCCATCTATCCTCCCATCTGGACTGTAATCAGAATGGCATCTTGAAAATGCAAAGATGGGACCCTGATGTTTCCATACCAGACTTCCTCTACTCCAAACAGGAAGAGAATCTAACATGCCCTGAATAAAACTCAGGCAGAGATCTTGCTTCGACTACCAACAAACCAGTTATAGCATAAACATTCAAGGCATCCCTGCATCTTCACCCACAATCTCTAGAGGCAAATTTGGAAGCCTTTACTAGGTCTGGAAAAAACACCACAGCTCTAACCGGAACGATCAGTATGTGACCGGATCAGTATGGTCCAGCTTCGAACAGAGCTTTTTGTCTGACGTTGGCAGGTTTTTCTATCTGTCATTTGAGTAAAATTGTATCATTTACCAACATACCAAAATCGTTCTGGGTGATTTTGTATTCCCCAAACTTATGCAAGCAATTCTGTGACATAGGAGAAATATTTGAGATACTGGTGGAATTGACAGGTGGTTCATGTGCATCCTGTTAGTCACTCAGATAGCAACGCCTTGCCGAGAAGCCAACTCACTTTGGGCGGCTCCTGCTGTAGAAAACGCTGCTCTGTTCAGCCTTTGCAGCCTCTGCAGCTGCTTTCCTCTCCTTGAATTCCTCCCTGCTCAGGATCATGCCCTTGTGGCTGAGCTCCACCAGCTCGCAGGCCAACTCCCTGCTCTGCAAGAGACAAGGAAAGGTGAGGAGTCAGGCAGCGAGAGACGGGAAGGCCTGCAGTTTGGGCTGGGCATCGCCACGAATTGCCAATCTTGGATTTTTGGCACAGTTTTAGCCAATGTTTGGAATCTGTTTGTCATGCTGGTGTGTGTGGATTTAAGCTATTTCACCACCACACCCAAATTATAAAGCACAAAACCTGCTATGCATCACCACAAGGCTTAATTTGTCTTTTTGTGTGTGTGTGTGTGATTTGATGCCTTTTCTCAGACTCATTCATGCTCTAAATGTGCACGTGTTCCCGTGCGTGTGTGCGTGTTTCTGCGTGGATTTTTCTAATCACCGTTTGCAGACCCACCGTCATTGAAGCCAAGCCATAAAGTCATCATCTAAAAAGCTAATCTTGCCGTCAAATCCAGTGGCTTGTTAGATCAAAGCATCTGCCACATGTCCATTTACCCAAAACCCCAGCTGGGATCCGAGAGGAAAAGTTCTATTTTCCTCTAACTTTGATGTGGCGCACCAGAAATGAGTTTCAGACATGTGCCGCTCCTAAAATTGGCTTAAAAATCTGTGTCGTTATTCTGGGGCTCATTGAATCAGTCTATTTAAAAGCGGCAGAATAGTACCTGGACTAATACTCTGTGAATCTAGATCATGCCTTTTTAACTTCTTCAATTCTCTGAGCATACAGCATTCATTCTGACACGATCTAAAGAGAGCAGCATGTGAACAAATAGGCTTATGAGAAGCTGATTTTTCAGAGGTCTGCCTTTCTGCAGAGGTCAGGTGACCTGTGACCTGGAGGCACAACACGGTGGACTGAGTTGGATTGAGTGAAGCAGATTAGCAGGTCAGATATGAGTTGGTCTCTTCTCTTTGTGGACACAGGTGTTCAAACAAACTGACTGTTGAAGAAACTCCACATATTATTAGCAGGTGTGCCCTCTGCTGGACACAAGCAAAACTGTTCATTTAAATCCTTTTAAGGTTTTCAACACACTGACAGATCATGTTGTTCTTCTGTAATGTTAATACCGTTTAATCAGTCATTTTCATACAATGGACAGTTGAAATAGAAGAGCAGAAATTAGCACAAATATGACCTGTTGGTGAGTTCATATATTTGATTAAAGTAAAAAATGACCACCTGCTTGTTCACGTGAAGCTTTTACTCGACTCAAGATGACTGGTTGAACCTGTGTGCGGCTGCCATCTAGTGTGCGTTAGTAGTTACTACAACAAAACTTTTAAACGTGAAAGTTACAAGCTATTTTTCACATAAAAATAATAAATGAAGCAGCGTTTTTGCTTCATTTATTAGTCAAATTTTTATTTCATACCTCACCAAACAAATGACGCGAGTTTTCTGAACAGTAAGGCGAACGAATAACTGAGGGAAAACATTATTAATAGCCGTACAGAGACATTTTATCCCGACAATTGTCGGCTTGTCGCTCCTCCAAACATTTGGTGTAAAAGTTGCTCTTACAGGGATGCGTAATGTTAAAACATGGCGAATTGAAAGAGAGAAAGAAAGAAATGCTTCCAACCGCACAGCTACACATGGCATGGATATGAGTTTTAATTTCATATTCGGAGCCCGGGTTACTTACTTTTAAATAAAATAAATCCGTCGGAGTGATTTTAGAGTCCAGATAATCTTCATAGTCTTTAAAGTGAGTGAGAAAATCGTAAAAGCGCTCGGCTGTGTTAAGCTCCATCTTTTGTTTGAAAGTGCTGCCATAGCAACGTAGAGAAGCGGAAGTGACCTCAATTATGGTCTTAAGGCACTCTGCAACTATTAAAGGATTCTCCCGTTTTAACTCCCATATATTCTTCTGTTGGCAAAATATGTATTAACTTCTTCCTCGTAACAATAATAAATCGATTAGATTCCTGTTTCAGAGGGAAGTGACCTCTGCTCCTGTAGTTGTACCATATTGGAATGGTTTTCATAATTTATCCTGGAAATTGACCTTGCTGCTCCAAAATCACTTTCTTCTCACTAACAAGGTGAAAGAAGTGTCTTTTAAACTCCTACACAGAATCTACCCTGTTAAGTCTATCTACAGAAGTTCAACTCTAACATTGATGTAAACTGTTCCTTCCTTCTGTGACATTTGCCCAGAATCAGTTATTCATTTGTTCTGGTCATGTTCTTATTATATTATATTAGTATTTTGGCAACATTTTTGTAACTTTGTTTACTCAAAAATATCTGCAGGTTTTCAATTATATTGGAAAAAGATCTTGTTTGGATTTCAACAAAATGAAAAATGAATTTGAAAAGTTTCTTTATCAATTTATTACTACTTAATGCTAAATTTCACCTACATAAATGTAAATTTTTGAGGAAAAAAACAGACTTTTCAGTTTTGTACTGAAAACTTAAACATTATATATTTAAAATTCAACCTTCAACTAATCAAAAACAACAATATGAACTTGCAATCAACTTGGAATTTTGGATTATTTCTTATGTTAATTCACTGTGACATCTGGCACATATACCACAATTCGTACTATTTTCTTTATGCAAGATTATTTTGACTGTAATTTTCTTGTCACTATTGTACTTTATGGTCCCTCTGGCAATTATATTTGTTTTGTTTTTGTTTGTTTTTTCTAATATGTCCACAGCACAGTTGTGTATTGTTGCTTACAAGAAATAAAGTTTATATAAAAAAAGATATTAAAGGATAAAAGTTCACAGTTTCCATTCGACATGTACAGAGAACTGACTATCTTTTTATCATAGAACCTGTTGCCAGGTGTAATACACTGAATAAGTGAAGAGTTAATGCATTAGAAACAGTAAAACGTACAAGAAGTAAGAATTTGAGCCAGTTTGATAAGGGCTAAATTGTGATGGCTATATAATTGGGTCAACATATCTCCAAAACTACAGCTCTTGTGAGGTGTGTCTGCTTGGCAGTGTCCACTGTCTATCAATCGTTTAAGAACAGAACAATGGAGAACCATGGAAAGGGGCAGAGATGACCAAAACCTCAAATTTCTAAAGGGGTTAAGTGTTTTTCTGATAAAAAGGTGAGAAAACACTTGTTTCTTTGCTGTATTTCTACCCTGAAGGTAGAAGTCATTTGTGTCCAGAATGTATGGGGTCTGCAGGTGCAATACCTGATTGTCTTCAGTGGTGAGCCACTACAATTTACAAAACATTTGAGTTAACAGCTTGACAAAGTGCAAGTCCTTGTCACAAAAACAACAGCAGCAAAAGAAAGACAACAGAATTTGGCGATGAGAACAGATAAGCTAAGAAATAAAAACAATGCATTTGCAACAATGATCCTTTGCTCCAGTTCTGCTGGATCCTTGCTTGATTTTTTTTCCTCCTGTTTTATGAAGACATGACATCCAGATCCTGTTCATCTCCTATACAGAGTTGTTTCTAAGTTTCACTCTTCTTTTTTCCCTCCACGTTTTCATTTGTGTCATTTGTGTGTGTGTCATTCATTAACACACACTAAGCAATATACTGCCTCGAAAAGGTAGGGACTCAGCAGAAAGGGAGATAAAAAAAACTTTGAAAGACCCTCAGAAAACACAGACAACTAATCAAACAAATTTAAATTATTTTATTCTTTTTAAAAAAGGCAAATAGAAGCAGCTGTGGTCTTAACCTTTGTCCAGTACTTTAATTATGTTATTTTATCCAGAGTTAGTCTGGATTAAACAAAGACTGACAGAATGCAGCTTGTTTCAGACTGTAGCTGCTGCAGCACCCCCTGGTGGACGATGAGAACAAAAATCTTCCTTTTCAGTGAAAAAGATGGAACATAATCTGCTAGAGACATGAAAATGTATCAGTGAGAGGTTAATCATCTGCAGAGATAGTCAGCGATCTGAAACGGTGGATTAAACGGTAGATTGTTAAACCTGACCTGATCCCCCCAGCTCACCTGATCCTAACTTGTCAATCAGCACACCTGTCCTCTGGCTGTCATTTACTGCCACAGTGTATATTTAAGTCTCAGTTTTCAGGTTTCTTCTGGTTTGGTCAAGCAAGAAAAAGAGTCTGACGTAGGAACTGGATCTGGTTCATCTTGGGATCTGCAGATCAGCAGCATGATTCACAGTGGCGGCTTCTGGGCTTCTGCTGTTTCAGAGGCTTGCCGCTCACTGTTTACTCCTCCTGATCAATTATTGATTGATGGACTGGATCAATGAGTGTAAGCTGCTAATTCTGGGGTACTCTGGTTCAGATGATGACTTACAAACTATTTTTATATTGCCATTTGGTAACTCTGGGTGGACAAAGATCACATTTCAGGTTCCTCAGGGCTGCATTTTGGGGGAACTTTTATTCAACTTCTAAAGGTTCTTCCGAATACAACATGTTTTACCTTCCCTACATATATGCTACATATATGCACAGCTCTACATTTTTGCGACCACATAAACAGAATATCTTACATTTTCTGAGTCAGTCTGTCCAAAAGAAGGTGAAAAAACCTTTCTTCAGCTTAATGATAGAATTTTATTTTATTGCTTCAGGAGGTAAAGATCAACATTCAGCTACACCCAACAAGGATAAAAACTACTGAGCAGGTCAGGAACCTTAGGGGGGTTATGGACTAAGACTTACATTTTCAATGGCATAATGTTGTCTAGTCATGAGAAAGAAAAGGTCATAAAGGATTTTTCTTCACCAACACTGAAAAATGAACAGACTGATAATGTATGTTAAAATCTCGTTTTTAAGTCTATAAATTAATAAATGACTGCTGGGGTGGGCTGCACAGTTGGTAGAGCTGTTGCCTTGCAACAAGAAGGTTCTGGGTTCGATCCCCGGCCTTTCTGCATGGAGCTTGCATGTTCTCCCTGTGCATGCGTGGGTTTTCTCCGGGTTCTCTGGTTTCCTCCCACAGCCCAAAAACATGACTGTCAGGTTAATTGGTCTGTCTAAATTGGCCCTAGGTGTGAGTGTGTGTGTG
>CAEGAF010069647.1:0-10750 GCA_903067075.1 Micropoecilia bifurca | reverse complement strand
TACTGCAACAGCGTCTTCACAGGTCTGACTAACAAATCAATCAAACAGCTGCAGCTGATCCAGAAGCTGCTGCTGCTCATGTTCTCACTAAAACCAGGAAGATGGAGACATAACACCAGTTTTAAAGTCCCTCCACTGGCTCCCTGTAGCTCAGAGAATAGACTTTAAAATACTGTTGTTAGTTTATAAATCACTGAACAGTTTAGCACAATACATTAAAGATCTGTTATTGCTGTACCAACTGTCTAGACCCCTCAGATCTTCTGGTTCTGGTTCTGCTTTGCATCTCCAGAACCAGAATCAAACGAGGAGAAGCAGCATTCAGCTTCTACGGACCACAAATTTGGAACAAACTTTCAGAAAACTGTAAAACAGCTGAAACACTGAGTGCCTTTAAATCTCAACTTAAAACCCACCTGTTTAGAGCCTGACTATAATAATAGAGGTTTGTTTATATTAACTAATGGATAAATTGTTGCCACTACTTTCTTAGATTTTTTTTAATATTGTTTATTTCCTTTTAACTCTTCTTCCAGTTTCTTTTTAAAGTCTGTTTGGCTGTGAACACAACAGTTTGACCTCAGTCACATGAAATAAGTCTAGATTTTGCTACAATTTATGGCTAAATTGTGGGTTTTGATGTCTTTGATGTTTTTTTTTAATGTTTTAATGTTTTTACCTTTACTAACTCTGAGGTGTGAGATGTTTAACTGAAATCCTACAAAGGGTGCAAGGTTTAATGTTTTTATCTTTTTAAATCTATTTTCTTTTATTTTTTTAAATTCTCTTTGTCTTTCTAACTATTTATTCAATGTCACATGCTGTTTTTATTTTAATTCTGTAAAGCACTTTGAAATGCCTTGCTGCTGAAATGTGCTATACAAATAAAATTTGATTGATTGATTTAATCTTTCTGATCAGGGTGAGGTAGAAAGTATCTTGCCGCACTGATAGGGGGCAGTGCTGAGGTCCATAGGCAAAATGCATGTTGCTCTTCTTCTACACACTGTAAAGACTGAAAACCTACATGCAGAATAGAACTGACTGAGCACAAAACTTCTTAGGGGCGATCATCTCTGTTGAAGCAGCCAGACGTTTGAATGCATGAAACGAATTAAAGCATAATTGAAAGTTATTTTTTAAAACAAGAGCTTCAATATTGAAATGCAAGCTGGGTTCATCTATTTGTGCATCTGACTCCTGAGGAGTCGGTGCGCCCGCAGTCGTCAACCTCACCGCACGTCACTGGGTTTATTATCTCCTAAACTCTGCTTAAAACAAATTCATGAGTAAAAATGTAAAACAATAAAAATAATAATAATATTCTGCCCAGGCAAGATGTAACTGTGTAAAGAGCTAAAGAGCTACGTTCATCCTGCGGCATTAGTGACTCACTACCACTTTGACTGACAGGTCCACAAAGTCCACATTTGTCTTCTGTGCATTGAATTTAATTTACATAAAAGAATGCATTTTTTTCCTCAGGATATATGTTGATCAGCATATCTACAGCATTTTTCCCCCAAATATCGGAGGGTCTTTACTGAGTTAGCAGAATCTAGTTGGTTTTTTTTAACACAGGCTCTATGTATTAAAATGATTTTTGTTTTGATCCACATGGCATTTTGCTGAGCTTGCATACCTTCTGCAGCATCAGGCTCATTCTTCACATGCTGCACATACTATAACACAAATTCCAGTCTAGGTGAGGACTTTCTCTCTCACTTGCATAGAAAAGCCGCTGTGACATTGAACACCTTAGTGAGCACTCAAGGCAAAGTAGTAAAGTTTGAAATTTATTTCCCATGTTTTTGGTGAAGATTTTTGAAAGAGCGAGAGAAAGAGAAAAACACTAGTGTTGCTTTCATTTCAAAGTTACCCTTTCTTTTTGTTGAGTGGGACATTTTCCAGATTTCCTTGGGGCGCTTGCTCTGCCATCTGCTTCATGTGTTGGCTGATCCTGAAACGACGACTTTCATTTTTCCAGTTCCGCGCTTTTTGGTTGTTTTGTTTAGAGAGTACGAGGGTGTAAAGAAGCCAAAAAGATTCAATTATGTTACAAAAGAGATGAAAGAAAATCAATGTCTTTGGGGTGTGTTTGTCGGCAATTTATTTTTCATTCATCAGTCGTTGAGATCAATAATGGAGGAGGGAAAAATGAAAAGAATGGCGCTGTTTACCGAACAAGCCGAAACTACAACAGGGCGAGCAGTCAAAGTCCCAGACATCATAAAACTGGTGACATGAATCAAACGAAACGGGGAAGCCGGAACAGAAACAAGCAATGTTACAGGAAAGACAGAGGGACAGCTAAGAGGCCAGAGACTAATATATCCATCAAGTCATTGTGTTTCTGTGTTGCGCTGATGGAGGAAAACATGGACTACATAACTGTTCACCATTGTCCTTCTTCACACACTGTATGCAATTTTATCAACAACAAAGCCTAGCTGCCACAGTTTTTGCATGTGGTAAAAATTTACTCCCAATGTCAGCATGGCCACTGTGACACTAATTGAGAATTACTCAGAGTGGAATACTGCAAAGTTGCAGCATGCAGACACTCTGTCTGCACTGACAAAGACTCGTCCACCTTTCATGTGAAATGCTTGAAACGGCTCCAAATCATGGCAGCTTAAAGTGCCTTCTGATTAATTCAGCCTTGGACTTTCCCCGCTATAGATGGCCAGTCGATTTCTATATGTGGGAGCAAATTAAATAAAATGAGATGGTGATTTTACAGCAAAAGTAACTATGAATTCTACATTCTTGTTCCCAATATAGACATACTTTAGATAGGACTGTCGCAACTAGCAACAAATCAATAAATTGCATAATAAATTAAAAACAATTTTATTGTTATTTTATCATTTTTCTCTACTCTCTCTCTCTTCCTACCAAAAACTGGGTGACAAAAGTCTTCACTTTGCCGTTTTGGTCTCAACAAACTTTTAAATGTCGTCCAGCTCCAGTGTTCGATAGAATTTAAAGTTTATTGATCTTTGAGAATGTGTTCTTGGATAACAATATTACCGTTCATCATAACAAATTTTAGAAAATTTGTTATGATGAGAGACATGATAGAAAACAGGAAGATGAAAAGCTAGAAAATATTATATTCCCCAAAATGTGCTTTGATGTCTCTTATTTAGACCTATGTAACATGTTTAAGAAAAGTATGGCAAGGTGTGACACCCCCCCCCACACACACACACACACAAAACTAATACATAACTACTAGGTGCCACATCCACTTGAAGTAGGCAAACAGTAAAACCCGAAAAAAAAAAAAAAGAAAAGAAAAACAGGCTCTATATATTGTAGCGGTGAAAGTCAAGACAAAGTAGAAATGTCTTGTGAATCAAGAGTCTCCTTAAAACACTTAGTCAGGACGTTTTGACTTAAGAGGAGATGACTTTGAGCTCTGCCACTGAGGGAAGGAAAAACATGCACAGCAATCAATTCAAGATTAGATAAGGACCAGATCCCCTTGTATCAAACCACATGCTCAGGCAGTCAAGCATACCTCCAACAAGCTCATTGGGGGTGTGATTAGTTGTTGCACTCCTGTGATCAAAAGCGAGTGAAAATGACTTCAAGTGGGGGAAAAAAGGAAGCTGGGTACATTTATATGTTGAACGACGTGATGGGAAAGTTGTAAGAATGTGTGAAAACAGTCATTTCAATAGAAATATAGCTATACGTCAAAACCTTAATTAAGGCAAGGGCCAAATAACTTAGTATAAGAAAATAATTATAAGTTCCACTATTTACTTTTTTTTGTTTTGATGAGCATGAGTGGCCTTTAAACTTTGTAAAAGTGATTCCCCTAAACATTCACACAAACCCCCCCTTTTAGCCTGACCACATGTAATGACAGTGACTATTTATCCCAGCTTACACAACTGAAGGATTTACTTTAATAACTTGGGAAACAAGAAGATCTAATGTTAAATAATCTCATGTTGCGTGTCTCTCGAGGCATCATTTCTAAAACCTATGGCTTTCATGTAGACAAAAACCACTGATACACTCGCCTACTCAGTTTGACGTGCAGAATCTGTAATTTGATTTCTTGGCTTTGCATAGTTTCACTCAGCTTCTCTGTATATTAAAATAAATAAATAAAAATAAAAAAAAAATAAGCAGTAGATCAGCTTGTGAGTAGTGATGGACCAAAGTACTATGTCATAATAGACTGCATTAAGACAGGAATTCCCTGTGATTGAATCAAGCATATATGGCAGGAGTGGGCGGTTTTCCCTTTTTATTCCTCTGTTTTAATGGGGTGTGAAGCAAAGGGTGGAAATATAAGTACTCTGCAAATCCTTTAGCTCCTATGCTATCGCTAAGGAAAAACTGCACAGATGGATATTTCAATCCAAATTAAACACATAAAACAAAACAGAAGTCTGAATAGCAGATCTACCATATCTGTAGATGTTAGGCAAACCGGTTATATAAGGCATGCACAGAATAAGGCTTAAGCTAGGCTTTGCATACCAGATAAACAGTTAACGCTGTGTCCAAACACAAAGGGACCGGAAAACATAGCTCTAACTGAGCAGAGGGGATCTAAAAGCAGCCGTCACATGGTTTATCTTTCCAAATATGGCACATCTTAGTTGGGTTGTAAACATTAAAAAAGAAGCTGCATTTCGTGGAACATGAGGTCTTGTTGCGTCTTTCAAACGTGTTTTGCTTTTGGTCAGCCCGTTTCGTACTGTGTGTGTGTTTGTGTGTGTGTGTGCGTGTGCATGTGTGTGTGTAGCGTGGAATGAAGTTTTTAACCATAACCAACGCAATGCCTTTTTCACAGTTTGAGTGTGTTCAACTGGTTAAGAATTACTCCTTCAATCAATCGCAAGAAACCGTTAGTGTGATCTTGACTTTATTAATCTACATTAATGTAGGTTGATCTAATATGAATCTTAATGTTTGAATGTTGAATGCTTGTAATGTTTGAACAAAACAGTTTCTGTACAAAAAATAAAAATCTTACTTTTGAACTGATCGACCAATACCGGTGTTTTAATAAATACATTTTAAATGCAGTGTATTAATTGAATAAATTAGAGAGTGAAGAGGCACATCTACTCTCATTTAAGGTGCCATTTACAATTTCTAAAAAAGAAAAAAAAATCCTTTTTTTAAACATTTGTTAAAATTATTAAGTCATGGCAGTATCATAAAAGGCAGATACATGTGGAAGAATTGATCTGGTCTGCTTTCTCCCAGTGCTCCGACTACAAGCTACACAAATACACCAGCCAGTCAGAAACAACCAATTAGAGCCAGGAGGAGGGTTTTAGCCCTTTCTGCTAAGCTACAGACGGTTCGACACGAATGCTACTTAGCATAGCCACCAATTATAGAGAAAAACCTTTTTTTTCCCTAGAATGGTAAGTTGTTTCTCCGCCATTAGCACATTGAGCAGCATGTACACAAACAAGGTTGATTGACAGCTTTAGGACCTTCCTCCTGGCTCTGATTGGTTGTTTTTGACTGGGAGCTGTGCATTTCATCAGACAGAAATAGTAGCTCTTGTAGGAGCATAGTGTTTGTTCGACATACTGTGACAACGTGGTGACAGTTTCAACAAATATGGACAAAACATATTTTTGTAAACGTTATTTACTGCAGCTTTAAGACGGGCCAACATGTACCGTGTCCTTTGTCTAAGTCATATAAACCATTAGATAATCATCATAGCAATTTGTTACCATTTCCAATAATGAATTTGCTGGTGACTGATTTTGTGTAAAGTTCTACATCACTTTTTACAAGGACAATGTTCAACTCACGGAGCACTAAAAGCAGATTTCACTATCGACTGTGAGGCAAACACCAAATACAAAGGTGTTTACTGTACCTGCAGTCTGTATTGCTGCACTCAAGCTGTCAAACCAGCCCTCCCATAAAGCTGCAGCGAAGGCTTATCCAGATTTCTGAGGGTGGAAATGGATATTGGCCTAACCCTCCACATCCCACATCAGGGCCAAAATAAGCCTCCATTACTTATTCTTTATTCTTGGCAGGAAGCAAAGCCTCACATAAATTAAGTTCTTCTTTTTTTTTTTGCTTAGTTTGTCTGTCACAATTTCTTAAAGTATTTCTTTGATCAGCTCTATCTGCTTATTGAAACTCCTGATGGCTTTCTGTGCTGTATGAATCAGAAAACTACGATCACATACACAGTGGAAAATGCCTTGCTGCAATCTATGGCTTTCATATTCTTAATTATTTTTAAAAATCCAATCTAGTTTTTGAAAAAGGCTACAATTTCTTTTTCTTGCAATAATTGGTGCATTGCTCACATTACTCCCATCAAAATCTGAATGAAAAAGCACAATGAAATCTCTTGAAAAATACACAATTTATCTTTCTTTTCTTATGTGTGGTATAAGAAAAATACCACGTGTCAGTGGTATGCGTGGTATCAACAAAACTATTCAACAAAACCAGTTAAATGGTTTTGTTTTTCCATTTAACTGGACAAAACTTTCTTTTCTTATTTGACCTTTAGTTTTGGAAAAAAGTAATATTTTTTTTTATTAAGTTGTGGAATGGCTGCTTTAATCTATGAGTTTTTTTGTCACACACAGAAAACAAAACTGTTCTTAAATAAAACCTCCCACTCACTCAGTACCTGCGTTAACACTGTTTTGTCCAATTATTTTTGGTTGAAGGCCACCAGAGCATTCAGGAAAAACAAACAAAGACCAAGGACGTAGTAAATGTGTCTAATTTCTCTGGATTTCTAAGAGGAAATAAACCTCACTGTGGTTTTTGTTGGTAAAGAAAGAAGACACACCATATTTGTATGAATAGAAGCCCCAGTAAAAACAGAACTGCTAAATTATTTTCAGTGTTTGCTTCCAAACACATTTCAAAGCCCAGGTGCATAATGCTCTCAGTTTCATGATGCGTTTAAGGACTGGCTTCGTTTGCTTCTTCATTCATGAATTCCGTTTCAAACGTTTGCATCTAGTCAGAAAATGCAAATAAAAATAAAGAAATATAAAATCTAAATTTACAAAACTTTGGAAAAATGTATTTATTTTTTCCTTCCAGAGCTGCAGAAAAAAAAGAGACACGATTCTGTTCTTATGAGCTGGTCTACACACAAAGTCTTTGGCAGAACCGTCTTTTTGTGTTGCATCTAAGAAATATGAAGTGGTTGTGTCGTACTGGGAAAGAACTATGAAGACTTCTATGGAGTTTTGTAATTTAGAAAAAAACTGAAGGACAACAAAAAGAAAGTTAAGTAATCACCCTATAACGAGCAACAGCTTGATGCTAACCTTTTTAGCACTAAAATTTACACACAAAACAATTCAGTTTTACCGTGACAGAGGCAACTACAAGACCTCTAGGTAAGAGTTGTCTGGAAGTGAAGAACAAGAGGCTGCTTTAATTCCAATTACTATTTTAATAACTCTAATGTTCAGGGAATATTTAGCTTTTTGTTCTGCGTAAAGAGTTAGATGAAGTTCAAATGCAAGTGCTTTACAAATGACTGAAATACTATCTACATGTTACGATGATTTTTAAAATGCTTTACAAATAAGAATCTTAAAAGTGTGGAGTCCATATCAAACAAATGGTCACAAGAACTCACCGTATGAGTTAATGGGTTGCTTTTAGTTTAGTGAACAAAGTCATGAAGACAAAAAAAACCCACCAACTAACCTTGAATCCCTGAAGGCATCACCGCCCTGGTGAAACAAAGTAGTGGCAGGATCTTGCTGTGGGGATGTGTTGTAGATGAACACAATCTAAGGTCAAAGTTCAACTTTCAGTTCAATAGCAGATCAAAATGAAATAATGTGCTTGAATGGCCCAGTCCAAGTTCACACCCAAACCCAAGTGAGAATCAGTAACCTGATGTTCACAGATAACCAGAGTTTGAGCCATTTAGAAAAACAATAAGCACAAACTTTCAGTCTCTGAATGTACAGGTTTTGGCTTTGGATCCTTCAAGAGTTGAGGCTGAAATTGTGTTTCTACAAAGCACTGAATGAGACAGACTGAAAAAAAACACATTAATTTTAAGACAAAATAAAGTAAAAGTTCAACAGAATGGATTAAGATGAGTCGTAGTCAGAAAAAACAGAAAAGTTCAGATTTGCACGCTTGGTTTTCTACTTTTTAGGACACATGAAGAATACAAAGCACTGTATATTCAATCAGGAAACTATCAAACTAGTTTTCAGAATACATCTATTTTTTCTCAATTACTTAACGAAGTAGTACGAAGGCAATTAGATCTCTAATAGAAAACATAAAAGCAATTTGTTAAAAGGGACAACCTGGTGCAAAGAGTGAAAACATGTTAGTGTTTCCGAGAAGTAAAGAGCCACCAGACCACAGCCTGCACAACAAACGCCGTTTTAATAAGCACCTTTAATAAAACAGATTCATCCGTAGAGCAGGTGAATATTTAAAAGGCACCATCAGATTTAAACAAATCGTATAATAATAATTATTTATTATTATAATTTATATTTTGCTGTTAGAAAAGTGTCCTGATTGCACATTTTGAAAGAAAAAAATGTAAATAGAATTTTTACCCCACCGCTAATCTGTTTGTTAAAACATCACAGGAGACATAAAATGGAAGAGTTGCATGTGGGGTGAAGGGCCAAGAGACATTTGAGAAGTTGCAAAACCTTTTCTGTGCACTTACTACCAAACCAATGACATAAAGAGTTATTTTCTTTAACCCAAACCTCTGATGTTTCACTGAAAAAGATTGTTTTTCAGAGTCTGAACATAGAGAAGAAAAAAAATTCACTTTATTTTACAACCAAAAGAAGGCTGCCAATTTAGAAAGAAAAAAAACATGAATGGTATTCAGAGAGTAAGGTCAAATGATCGATGTGGTCACGAAGGTTAATAGACATGATGGAATTACTTGAATAAAAAAAATAAATAAAAAACAGAGTAGGTATTCTTACATTGTTTGAATTTGGACCTTGAGAGGATCGGGTGCCTTCTTTTTCTTTTAAGTCGAAAATGAATATCTAGGTGTGTGTGTGTGTGTGTGTGTGTGTGTGTGTGTGCGCGCGCATCTCTTCCAAGGTCCCGGTTTCACAAGAAGAGGGACCCGTGTATTAAAAAGTGTATTCTTTGTGGCTGTGTGTGTGTTATGGGCCCACGGCACACCAGGGACGACACAAAGAGCCGCTATCAACAAACAATGGGCTCTAGTCTGAGAAAGCCATTCTAGAGGCTGTGGATGGGGGTCCGTGAAGCTAATCAGACCCCTGGGACAAGCTCACAGACGACCGTTTCAGTTGTTGATGCTCTGGGATTCTCAACACATAAGGACAGAGAGGTTTAAAGTTATCTCTCCACACCCCCCACCCTGTGAATCCTCTCTTCCTTTGTTTGTTACACACCTTCAACAGGGCGATGACCGCAGGACAACGCTGAATTAATGAATGGAAATATATGCCCATGTGTATGGCATCACATTTCTGAACTGGTCAGGTCAGCGTGTTACCACATGCATGATGCAACATGCACTGCATCGTTGTTGATACAGCTGGCTATACGTTAAAGACAAGAAAAGAAGAGATTAAGGAAAAACGATTGTAAAGAACCAACATTTTTTCAACCATTTTGATAACAAATAATGGCGTAAGACTAAGTATACAAAAAAATTTAAAAAAGGAAAAAGAAAAAAAAAATGACCCAGACCTCTAAAGACATGCTCCCAGGCAACATTTTTCATTTTGGATGCTAAGGAGAGTCTTGACAAACAAGGACACAGCAGGATGCAGGAAATCCGAAGGACCATCTCCCCTTGCTCATTGACTAAATGAGTGCTTAGCAATGCAATACATCATTATTTAATAAACACTTCAAGGGGAAAAAAAGTGCAATTTATCAAAAAAAAAAAATACAAGTATAACAAGGTCTTCTGGCAACTCTTACAGCTGTTTCTGTTTTTTTATAGTAGATTACAATTGAGGGGGAACAAAAAATGAGACTAACACTGTCTATAATAATATCACAAGAGAAGTCCTTGTGATATCACTGTTATATTTTGTCACATTACAATATCAGATTTTTATTTTTTATTTTTTGCAAGATTATATTACAAAAATATGACACTGTTTTTCTAAATGTTTTGGAAGTACTAAAACAGTTAGAGGTAGCTCTACTTTGATACCCCTAAATTAAAATACACATTTTGTAAATAGAGTCAATATGTTTAACAGAAGGAACAGTAGTTATTATTATTTGTCACACTTGTCTAGAACAAATCCTGCAGCTGTGAGTTGTGCGCATGTGTGCTTTCACACCTGCGGAGCAGCTCACACCTCGGCGGGGAGAGTTTCTGAGAGGTTTCCCCCTGAAACCTGGCTCTACATGTTCCGGTGTCAGAGAAGCCGCTAAAGTTAACGAACAACAAGATCCAGAAATGGAAGTTAATTTCTTATTGAAGTAAATGTTTGCACGAGACTCTCGTGGCACTGCAATGATCTACTGTTTTTGAAGGAGAATGTTGTTCCAACCAACATTTGAGTGTGTTCAAAATCCTTTAGAGAGATTATTTTTTTTAATGGAAAAACAATTAGGGGCCACATTTGGAGATGAAAATGAAATGCATCTACAAATAAAATGCAAGATCAAGGAAAATGTTTCATTTTCTTCACAAGTATATGACATGACTATTCATTGAATGGTTTGGAAGAATGAAGTTCAAAATTAAAATTACACTGATAGATTTTGCCCAGCC
>CAEGAF010069644.1:0-11080 GCA_903067075.1 Micropoecilia bifurca | reverse complement strand
CATGCAGAAAGGCCGGGGCCGGGAATCGAACCCAGAACCTTCTTGCTGCAAGGCGGCAGCTCTACCAACTGCGCCACTGTGCAGCCCAGCGCCACTGTGCAGCCCGTTTCTTACTTGAAGCTTTTAAATCTAAGATTCTGGGTAAAAAATTAACTTTCCGCCAATGAAGCCGTTCCGATGGATAGTGATATTGTCTTTTCTGTTTCATCTTTTCCTCTTTACTTTTTTAAAGACATTAACATGTCAAGTGAAGTCTTGTTATCTACAGTTTTAAAATGTCTATCAGCGAGGGAGGCAGCTTGAATTAATCTGTATCTGATGCTATGCATTATAAGAAGTTTGATCACTTCATTAAAACATTTTCCTGTTTGTCCAACAACAGGAACTCACCAACAAGCCGTGTAGCTGCTGCTATGTGACAAAACACCTCATAGTGTTTTCAAGTGTTTGGTTACACTTCCTTCTTGTAGCTGCAGAGGATTTTGCAAACAGTTAAAAGTAAAAAACCTAAGGCCCAAAAGCTGGTTCTTAAAACCGATATAAACCACAGTTAAAAGATTTCTACTTGTAAAACTTTAGCTTATCATTTTTATTTTTTCTGAATAAACATTCATGTGATACAGTGTCATACCTGCAGTTCAGAGCTCAACTCTGTTTCTAGCTGTAGCAGCAGAAATTCACAGAGCAGACAGATATAAATTTGATCCTATTAAATGGAGAAGCACTTTGTTCTGTGTGAATACTGATCAGACACATGGCCTGCTGTACAGAAAATAGACTAGAATTTCCTTTATATTATTACAGAAGTGTCTAATAAAGTAATTATGTTCTTGTTTAAAGGAGCAGTTTTCTGGACAGTAAACATTTTTGAGCTTTACATCATGTTAGAATGTTACTACCTCATCAAAAACAGACCCGTTACTTTGATTCTTTCATGCATGTTTGAGAAATCCTTTAATTTTCAGTGGCAACCATTCAGCTGTGCAAAATGTCTGGGTGGACCTAGCCCCGCCTTCAAGGACAAAACTCCTGCTTGAAGCTGTATTTCCAAGCTTCCGGGTCACAAACCCCACTAGTTCTGGCTGTTTGCTAAATGCAACGCAGAATGGAGATATGAAAACTCAAGAGTAGCAATCAAAGTAAATTTGCATTTAGCAAGCACCTGGTGAAACTGCGCATCTGTCCCTGGAATGTTCTCTTCTCGGCATGCAACCACAGGACAGAAACATCCACCTCTCTTTTCTTCCAGAAAGGCAGTTGACTATTATGAAGTATGACAGATCACAATTTCATGTCAAACCAACATAAATATGACTATCTTCTGGAGATTTATGTAAACAATTCAAGTCAGACAATTTACAATTTTGCTCTGTCTGTTTGTAAAACTCCTGAGCAAATGGTTCTTTTTTGTATCTGAAAAAGTTATGGAAAAAAAAGCAAAACGTAGTTAAAAAAAATAGATGCAGTTAGCACCTGCAGTTAGCTTTATAGGAAGGTTAAAACATATCTTGATGGTTTATTGATATGTCTGATTATAATTTAATCAGGCATGGAAAAATTAAGTTGTGCCATTTTTATGTTTACTTTATCAGATTGTTTCTAATATGTATTTATTTTGTTGAGTCCTCTTTCTACTTTGACGGGAATTGCATAAATGGATTCTACATATATCATTACTTAAACACCTTAAACTGAATGTAAAGGTTTACACTCAGTCATAAACTGATTGCCTCAACAATCTCCTCAACGTCAGCCAAATTCACTAAATCTCTTCTATATAAAACTGATTCATACTTTTAGCTTTGCCTGCTATCTTCTTATTTTACCATTGTTCAGAGTACTTAAAATACAAACCAAAGGTCCAAGACATAAATAGTGATCATGGAGTTTATGTGATGCTGATGTATTTTTTGTGAGAAACTGTTTACAGTTTTCTGTATCCTTAAACTGGAGCTCCACTACATATTTTTTTTTGCTCAATTTTACCACAGATTGTCAGTCAGGGAGAATCTGTATCGGTTTGTGATCAGTCAGTTTGACTAAAAATATCTTAATATGAGAGGAGAGATGAAGACCAGAGTCTGCAAGTGTGTGAGGCGAACCAAACCAACCCGCAGTCAAACAAACATTTGACCTTTTTTTCCAGAATCTATACCGATCGGATAATGTGAACTGAGCACAAACACAATTGGAATTGAGTGTTGCTGACAGCCAATCAGTTACGTTACGGTATATAAATATTAAAAAATTACATGACATAATACTAACAAATAATCACACATCAATCAGAAAATGACACAAAAGAGAGGAACTAAGACAAAACAATAATATATGACAGAGTCTTAGAAACATAAATGAATCATTTCAAATGTCAATCATAATTTTTAAAGAGCTTTGACATTATTAACTGTCAGTAACGTGGTTTAGTTTTGCTTAATCTATAAAATACAAAAATAACAAAAAAACACAAAGCATTCACATGAAAAAGTGTTTTAAACTCTCACTCTGGGTGTGAGAGAAATCAGAAAATACCTTCAGAGAATTATTGCCACCTGCTGGTATATTTGTTCCATCAAACTGTTGTATTGACATCTCCTATGCATTCAGTTGGTTTTAGGTGATTTGACCAAATCCAGTACAAATTCAGTTGTTACGAATTCTAGCACTGCGAGCTGATTATGCAAGTGATACGTCTTCTAATGGCTGGGAAAATTCTTACAGACATTTAAACTGTATGTAACAGAACATCTAAACATTTCAGTTTAAATAATATATTATGCTCTTATTTCTGTGTTTCAGATGTGGAGGCTTCAGAAGAAAAACAAGTCATTCATAAAAGAGTTGGAGACTCTGTGGAGCTTTTATCAAATTTACCAGCTGAAGGCGTCACCAGGGCAGATTGGAAATATGGAAACTTACTAATAGCAAAGAAAGATTCAGGTCTTAGTCCAACCAATCCATTTCAGGGCAGAGCGGAGTTTAATAACACAAGCTTTAGTTTAACAATAAGAGACCTGACTCTTCAAGATTCCGGTGAATTCAGTTTTACATCATTAACTGACAAACAAAGACCTACAGTCCTCATCACTCTGCAGGTTCACGGTAAGATGCTGGTTTTTCAATACAATCAGTGAAAAACAACCTTTGCAAGAAAGAAAATCTGTGTAGAAATCTTAAAGAACCGATTGATTAATACACTGTTTTCTACACACAATATTTGTTAGAAAAAAAATCAATGCAAAATAAACAGCTTATCTGGATTTTTCTATCATATCCATGAGGTCACTGTCCTGCTGCAGAGCTCGAGCCAAACAGTGATCACAGGACATTCCCCTGGGATTTAAAAGTTGATATCATGGTTCCATCAATTACAGAAACTTTCCCAAGTCCTCAAGCATGAGAGCAGTCCCAGACTGTAACACTACCACCACCATGCTTGTATGATGTTCTGTTTATAAAATGGGATGTTAGTTTCACATCAGATGTAATAGGATGCATGCCTCCCAAAAAAACCCTCCAGTTTTCCTCATCAGTCCACAGAATATTTTCCCAAAAGTCTTCGAGATCATCAAGTTGTTATGTAGATGTGAGATGTATCTATAAGTTCCATTTGTTAACCAGTGATATTGGTCTTGGAAATCTTCCATTAATACCATTTGTACCTAGTCTGTTTTTATCAATTTCTTTGGATCTTGGCATGGCGTGCTGCTTTTTGAGATCAGTTGGCCTATTTAAAGTTGACAGACAGATTTTAGAAGTAATTTTTTGATGCTACACATTTAGTACTCATCAGCCCTGGGTGTCATTAGTAGAACTGAACAAAAGACAGTTCAACTTCATAATATGACAAAATAGAAAATTACTTTCTCATAGGGTTGGATTTAGTAGGTTGTTTTCTCCAAAGAAGGAATTAATCATTTGATGACATCTTTCTGGATTTTCTAAGGTTACAGGGGCAAATACTGTGTGAATTCTGCAAATAAAATACACATAGGTATAATGATACTGATTCGTTGTCCTTCTTCTTTCTCTGTTCTCACAATTAGAGCCACAAGACATATCAAATTCCATTGTATTTTCCAACATCACTCAGCCTGGACCAAATGGATTTTGTATAGTTTTTCTGGAGTGCAAAGCAAATCCTCACAACAACGTCACCTACAGCTGGACTGTGGGAAACCAAACCAGAAATGGCCCCAGGATGCAATACAACATTAGACCACAAGATGGAGACACCAAATTCACCTGCAATGCTTCCAATGTTGTCAGTGAAAAGTTAGCATCCAAAATACTGAGATGTAGCAACAACACAGAATCTTCTAAGGAAGGTATGTTCAGAAAGGAGAGGTTTGAAGATAGCAACAAAAACAAGTCAGTTTATTTTGTAAATCTGTTGGATGTATTGTTCTACAAAAGGTCCAAGTCCACAAAAAACTGAAAATCTCAGATCCACAGGCTAGAAATTAATTTTCTTGCAATGGTTAAGAAAATTTTCTGAATCTTAAAGCAATGATGATTTTCAATATTTGGTAATAATACAGACAAAAATCACAGAAGAGTTAGAAAAATATTTTATGATTTATCATCTATGAATTTATTCATTCATAGATGATGAACATCCTCACATGTAAATAATGAAATTATTGCAACGGTTTAGTATGCACTATACATACACTAAAATTAAACGAGCAAATATAATTTGCTAAAACAAAATTACACCTTGATGATAACGCAGATTTTTTAAAAACTACCTTCTTGACTGAAGTTTTACATCTGTTTCTTTTATGTTAAAGTGTTTTTGATTATTTGTTTGACTACCCTAATAGTTATAATAGTTACAAAAAAAGCAACTCATTAATGATAAAAATGCATTGGTTTTAAAACATATCAACGCCTCTTTTATTTTTTTTCGCAGTTTATCACTTTATAACTACTGATAATCACTGTATCTTAATACAAAATTTTATATGATTGACCCAACACAGCACATAAAATTGCATAAAAATGGAAAGGTAAATAAAAGGATATATTGTTTCAAATTGTTTTGTTAATAATATGAAGTCTGCTTATGTCTTCTAATATACTCTTCCTCCTGAGCTTCAGATCTGTTAGTTACATCTTTTTTCCTGTTACTTTGCTGCTGGTATTCCTGGATTAAATGTTATTTCTATTCTATTTTAAACTACATTGAAGTTTGTGGGTGTAATGCGACAAGATGTGAATACAATAGCAAGGCACTGTGTATTCCATGCAAACCTTGCTGGACAAATTATTTTCCTGCTTTTTTCCTTAAAGTGTCATTTGCTTCTTTTTAAACATGACATATTGTTAATCTGCTGTCAGATACAGGAATCCCAAACCTAGTCTGGATCATCGTTGCAGCAGTTGGAGGTTTACTGATCATTATTATAATCATAGTGATGAGCGTATGTCTCTGCAAAAGAAGATGGTCTGGTAAGAAACTCTTTAAGGTGCCATTTTCTCTCTCTCTAATGTCATTATTGTGGCTTTTTACCAGCTACTGAGACATTTCTGTAATTTTATTTTCTTTATGCAGGCAGCGATTCAAACGAACTCACAGTTTATGCCGATATCTCAGATTTTTCATCTGAAGTTGTAAGTACACACAACCCTTACAATGAGAAAATGTTTACAGTGATTTATTGTTTCCTAACTGAGATTTTTTTCTCCTTAATACATCTGAATGCAAACCTGCAGAGTCCCTCTGATAAGTCCTGCTCTCTGTACGACACTATTGACACCAGAAACAGCCCGGATCACCAGATGGTAAGAACTAAACCTCAGCAGTGACGGAGGAGGGCGATAGTTAGGTGGTGCCAGGGGCGGAGCTATAAGGGGTTCTGGGGGGGCGGTTGCCCCCCCCCGAACCAGGCCGGTGGGGGCCCGGGTCTGGAGGAGCCAGGGAAGGAGGAATGAATTCAAGTCGCTCGAATGTCGGACTATAGACCGAGAAAGTGAGAAAATGCGCCCCCGCCTGTTGAGAAAGGTGTATTAATGTCAGTAGTTGTCCGTTTTCCAGCTGCTGCACGTAAGGGGCCCGGTGATTGGCCAGAGGGCCCGGTGATTGGTCAGGGGGCCCGGTGATTGGACAGGGGGCCCGTAAATTTGCCCCGCCCCCCCGGCCCGACGCCGACTTGTTCCGCCGGTGGGTGGTGCAATAGCTCTCCCTGGTGGATATCAGGAAAATATCAGATTATTACTGTCCTTTTCGTCTAAGTTAATATTATTTAATATGTGGTTGTTGCACTTGGCGGAACACACATGAAGTGGGGCCTACCTTCAATGTTGCTTCAGAGTTCCTCAACAAGCCAACGTTCCGTTGAGAAAAGCCATCCCGTAGAGTCCTTCGTCCGTCAGAGCCTCCGTGTAGTAGTTTCTTTTTCCATCGTATTATTATTTTTCTTTATATAGTTATTTTTTTTCCTGTCTTTTCCTAAAAACACACCAAATGTGACTTTGTAGGTGGCTAGTAACAGCAGGCATCTGAACTACCCGGACCAACAATCCATAAGCGCACAGCCAGCTCTTTAAAAAAAAAATCAAAAACAGCAACAACAACAAAAACTTCAGCCCGACTAAACTCCGACGCTCCTTTGTGGGTTGGTCCGTCCTAAAGTGAAAGGTCCCTTTTATATTTTTCGAAGCTTTCTTTTTTTTTTTTTCTTTGACAAAACGGAGTTGCTGGAGCAGCTCCACGCATGCTTCCGGTTCCGTGTGTTTTTCAACTATCTTATTCAGCTCTATATATGTTTTAAAGTTTAAATAAACAGAAGAACATCACATATGCACTGTCCACTTTATTAGTGACTGCTGTAGATGTCTTAGTTCTGAAATTTTCTCTGTGCTTCATTGTATTGAGAACTGTAACAATAAATGATCTTTCAGCTCTTTCAGTGAATCGTTTAACTATTGGAACCTGCAGGAAAAGATTATCTTAAGCCACCGCTGAGAAACCCTAAAATGTATTTTTTATTTTCTCCCAATCATTTAGCCTCAGACGATCTACGACAAGATCCAGATTGAACGGATGAGGAAGGCTTCAGTGTCTCCGTATCAGGAGGTTTCCTAGACGGTTTGAACCTGTACGTTTTGGTGAACCACAGCAAAAAAAGTCAGAAAACACCTGGTGGCGTTTAACGTTTCCTGCATAAGGAACCATTAAAGCTGAGCGTAATTGCCTTTTTGAGCAACTTTAAAATTGTGGGCAATTTGCTGCAAGGACGTGCTGTCCAAATTACACGTTATACCTGTTCATGTCAATGAGGGCTTTGCCATTTTCATGTAATGTCAGACCCCCTTCAGACCTGGAAAACAAAAGGGACGATCTATTAACATGTTCCTTGGTTGATAAAGACAAACAGTCCATTGGAAATGTATCCATATCCCTTGATCTGTTTCACTTCTTGTCACATTACGATTGTAATTTGTGTGATAAACAGCACACAGTAGCATATAATTTGGAAGTGGGAGGAAAATTACACGTTCTGAAAAGGATGCTGGGAATTTAGATTCAGACTCTTCAACCTGTGAATCTCTGTAGCTCCTCCAAAGTGACCATATAGTATACTTTGTTACTTATCGAGTTGATACGTAGTTGTCATGTGGCAAAACACTTTGAGGAACTTTGTAGCTGTCAGCCATCTTGGTAGGGATCATAACTAACTGTAATGGTAGTTGCTATGGAGTTTCTATGACATTAAACAACCCAGAAGCTTTGAACTAGCTCTTGCCTCGTTTCTATCTAATTAATAAAGAATAAAAGTACATTACTACTACTCAGTTACAATTTTTTAGTACCTTCATTTTATTGGACTGGAAGCCGTAGTTCATCAATGTTTCGCACCTGCTACCAAGATGGCGGTTCATTGGTTGTGGATCACTTCCAGTTCAGACTTGTGGGAATTATGTATTCATGTGTGTGAAGTTTCAACAAATATAGCAAAAAGTGCCCATTTTCTCACTCTTTTGAGCAACAAAAAGAGAGGTTGAGATAATTTGTCAATTTCTAAAATAATACGCATATCAGATATTGGTGGAGGATATGCAAATTAATAAGAAAAAAATGATTTGATAAAACCTCATTTAGGGGTGATAATCTGCAAAATTGATACATTTATTCATTTAAAATTTGTCCATGTTTTTTCCTAATTTTAAACTTTGATGTGTATAACTTTGTTTTTAAAGGTGCAACTTGGCTCTGTAACTTATGTTATTATATGTTTGTACAACTTGTAAATATATAGATGATATAAATAAAAATGTATATTATGCAAATGTTTATCTTGTTGAGCTTCACTTGTTGCCTTTCATCCAGCTGTATGTTTACTTTTATGTTTGTTTTTTTATTTATTTTTTCAAACCATCTTTACCATTATAAAAATTAACATTTTGTCTGATTTCTTTTGAATATATTCTATTGTGTCAAAGCAGAATGTATAGTGAGTTCCAGGTCTGCCTACATTTAACGCAAATGTGTCAGCTAACCAATCAGAGGTTGTCAATGTTACCATGACATCACCATTTGGGTGTTCCTTTAAAGAGGAAGTAATCATTCTGTATTTAAATTTCCGACTTTGAAGGCATGAATAAATCTGACATATTGTGGAATTTGGCAAAAAAAAGTAGAAAGACAAGAAAAAGAAGTTTGGTCTGTGAGGGAAAAAAATAACATTTGCAGTTTTATTTGGTGTGTTTTAATTACTGGTTTCAATTGTCCAAGTTGGGTATGTTATAAATAAAATATTAAGTGGATGCTAATCATTGGCATATTTCAATCAATCAAGGCATAAAAATGTGAAGTTATAGAGTAAAAGTTTAAATTGTTTTTCTTTCCAACTTGGCTGGTTGGAGTAAATAAAACTAAATGTTTAACAAAACTACTTTCTTTTAAATATTTATTTATGTTTTAACATTGAAGAGAAGCAGACAAAGTTATAAAAACACCCCCATTTATTTAACACATTCAAAAATTGTTTGACATTCACCTGGAAAGAACAAAACAGATACACAATAACATGGAAAAACCTATACAATCTTTGAAATTCACACATACAAGTATCACTATGGTTTTGCATAGAATCAAAAAAAATGTTGCATTTTTAAAAAAAAAAAAGCAGTAATAAATAATATGACTTTTTTTAAGAGTTAAAAAAGGGAAAATTCACAATTGCAGTTGCAAAGTGCCATCCTCAGATATAAGTAGCCTCATTTTCGTTCTTTCCATTGGATAAATATGAAATCCTTTTTTCTAAATCAGCACAGAAACTACTTCCAGTTAAAATCTGAGAAATTAATCTTTTGTGTGTGTTTTCAAATCCATCTGAGCAAAAAAACAAAAAAGCAATCAATGATTGCCTTTATCATTCAAGAAACAACCTTGGGCCAGCCCAGGGTAGTGCTATATTAATATGCAAAGTAATATGTGACTCGTCCATACGGCATCAATTGGGTGCAATAAATGTTTTATTTCATCACATGGCAGTAAGAAGTTGGATAGATAAAATATATTTCCTGACACCATAAAAACACAGCAGAATCTCAATTCAAAAAGACTCAACATAGAAAAAACATGAGAAATCAGGCATGATAATGTAGACCAGACATGTGAAATGAATATTTTAGAATATTTTAAACTCAGATATCCGACCAAAGAAATAAACTGATGGAATGTTCCAGTTTCAGTGATTATGTAATTCTCGTAAAAGGTTTACATTATTGTTAATCTCAACCATTGTTTCTTTGCTGCAGTTAACTTTTAAAAAGAAAAGAAATATTAACATAGATTAAAAAACAACAAAAAACAGCCAAACAGCACCCTACTCCTTTTAAAACAACCGTGTCAAATTTAGAACTTTTATTTTCAGATAGTCACAATCTCTGGCTGAACTTTGGATCCTGTCGTGCCTGGTCCTGGTCCTATATGCCGCTGGAATATTTCGGTTATCTTACCTAAAATGAAAACACAGTGTCAATGTCTGGCTGGTCGAAACAGAAACAGTTATAGTCTGGTTGAACATAAATAATGAATTACTAGATATTACAATTTGCAGTTCAGTCCAAAACAGATAGAAGGGCATACAATGTACTTTAAGGAACAGTATTATGTATTTTACAGATATATAGTATCTTTTTATAGCACAATCAAGTAGCTATGGTATCTTCAGGTGCTATAAAATGCTATATATACACACCTAATGTGACTCCTAAAGTTGTAAATCAATGCTTTAAAATTGGGCCACTGTCTCTTTAAGAAACTCCTGCTCTGTCTGAAACTCTGCCTTCAGGAAGTCTTCACAATCTCGCTCCTTTATTAACCCTCTAACAATGTTAAAGAGAAGCACTGATGTGATCATAGACATAATATAAGAGCATTATACATTGGCTGCTCCCGTGCTGGAAATACGGCGGCCATCTTGGAGCGGTAGTCCCTCCTACTTCCCTCCTACTTTGTTCAATCAAAACAACAGAAAATGCCTCAGCACTGAGGGATATTGTTGTTCTGATCGATGGACTATTGATGTGAGGCTCCACAGACAACATTTCACAAGTAAGATGGACATATTATTGTATATATTTTGTGATTAGAATATTACTTTACTGTATCTATGTCTACCGGCGAGACATAAATGAAGACATAAATGAAGGCTAACTGAGATTCTGTAAATCTAAAAAAAATAATTATTCTCTAACATTGACTTAGATTATCTGACACAAGAGCCTATATTAGAAATGAAACAATGTAACACATATTATAAAACGTATGTGTTATAACATTCACCAGCAAAGTTTACACAGGTGGTAAAAACTATTATTGTGTAATTCTTTCACTAGTAAGATTCATCCCAAATCTTCCGTTTTTGTTTTGAAAGTTTCATAAAGACACAATGTGAGGAAGAAGAGGGAGAATCTATAAAGAGAGACGGATTCACTGCAGCAGGATGAATCTGACATCGGATTTTGGACTCAATCTCAGAAGCTAGAACTCCATCCATCCATCCATTTTCTTACACCCTTTATCCCTTAATGGGGTCGGGAGTTGCTGGTGCCTATCTCCAGCTGA